>QEAN01000078.1:0-14664 GCA_006535955.1 Synchytrium endobioticum | reverse complement strand
TGCCCCTTTTGCGAGGAGTTTGTGGAGATGCAGGCTATGCGCCGCTTGTATTGCCATCGCTGCAACAAATGGCATCACAGAAATGTGAGATAACGCAATATCCCTAGGGGTCATATACAAGAGAATATACATAGAATAACAGTACGACATGCCGTCCGACGATGATGTACCAGGTACGACGGAGCATGCACTCGGAGCAATGAATGCATCAAGAAAGAGAAATCAATCCATCCACGTTTTGCGTTCAGTTTTCGCCATTCACCCCCTGTGAGCTCCGAGGCCTGCACTGTACTTGAACACAGTGTCATCGCATCCTCGCAATCCTGAGCTCCCTTAACTCAGTGGTAGAGTGTTGCTCTTATGATCAACATGTGATCAAATAAGGTGAAGCAAAGGCCCACAGTTCGACCCTGTGAGGGAGCACTTACTAACATGGACCTACCCTGATTTGCTCAGCCTCTTTTTCGGCCGGATTATTTGCCCTTCCATTTTGAAGGAAGTCACTGCGCAATTTCGGAACACATGCTTGATCGATCCATTGGTGCTGGGAATAGATTGCAAGGATTATCCGAGAATAAGTAGGATAGTGAAATTTCCTGCCGTCGCCGCACTAAGAATGTGTAAGGGGGAGATGTATTTTTGTATAATGCCAATGGGACTTGGGCCGCAAGCTCTCTGGTGACAAGCAGGTTATAGTGGCCATAGGAATGGGAGACTTTAGTTCGGCCAAGTCACGCCACGTCATGTTTATCAGGTACCTTATCCGCAAGCTCCGGCCTCTTGGACATATACCATTGTGCGGATCAATGAGTACTATACATCCAAGAAATGCCCCTTTTGCGAGGAGTTTGTGGAGATGCAGGCTATGCGCCGCTTGTATTGCCGTCGCTGCAACAAGTGGTATCTGTTGAGCTTTGAGTGCAAGTAACTTCCGTAGTTTTATGAGCAGCCTTTTGTAATGCATACGCGGTTGAATCCACACAAAGTTTGATTTGTTTACTGTGCGAGTGAGTTGTGTGAGAGGTTATATGAAACAGCTATACGGTTGGGCGGTCTGCTGCTATATATTTATAGAAATTATGAACAGTAGAATTTCTTATTGGTGCGGTGAAGGTAAAAGGTCGTGGAGTTCGACGACGCCAAGTACCAGGAACCAAAGGAGGTACCCAAAGCAAAGGCGGGGAAGCACAGCTCGACGTTATACATTCTTATGATCAGCCACACTACGTTTGCTCTGGTCTGGTTGCATCAGCCACTTGTCTGCAAAGCCCTATCATGCAGACTAAAACGAGTAACACGCACAAAATATGTGAACCCAGTAGCGAATGAATTTTACATGATGAATCCACTGCTGTTATGAATCGTCTCATAACCTCACAATCATATGAAAGAGCACTGTCTCAAGACCTTTTGTACTCTCATAACGTTATATTGATGAATAGAAGAGAGCTTAGTTCAACATTAAGTCATATCAAGTCATTCAAGTCCACTCAGGTTATCTAGTTCAAATGCACTAAAGCATAACAACTACGTAATGTTTAATTACACGAATATAAAACTCAACTCTCCAACACGGGATACAATGCACCGGCATGTAGCGTACGCACGACGCCACATGCTCAAACATCACAGAGTCCCAGTTCCGTAGTCTCTTCAATTTCTATACTCGGCAACTCGTCCTTCGCCGTCGAGAACGCTCCAGTCGTTTTGTGGCTGTGAACCCCAGAAATGTTGAGTCGTGTTGCAGTGTTCTGGTTGCCCATTCGCATAGACGAGGTGTATCGCATCGTTGCGCCCGGTTGATGCGCTTGCGTCGTGGTTGTGTCATGGAGGACTTGCGTGCCGCTCGTGATATACCATAGACAGAGAGCACTAGGCGCGTCACGAATCAGCTTGGCACATGGCATCGACTTGAGTACTTACTTGACGACCGTGTCAGACGAACAGAGCAGTAAGCACAGAGTGCCAGACTGGTGTTCATGGATGGCCAATTCAAGACAGTTGGACAATGTGCTCGTCATGGCGATGACCGATCCGTATAAATTGCGTTTGGCCAATTCCATGTACTTTTCTGTAGTCAAAAGGGGAGTCAGCGAAGTCGATGTAATTCACAGATTTTCACACATACCATTACGATTAATGTTGCAATCGCCGACCCAACTGAAACCCATTACGGAAATCACGAAATACATGGTGAGGTACAGCGAGAAGAAGGAGTCGTACGAGAGCAATGGGATTGTGAATATGTGTCCATACGTAATCAAGCAGCTTCCTGGGTGGGTTTCCATGGTGTCTGCATCAGAAAAGTCGTGGCCGGCGAATATGAAGCCAAGGATTGCGATTCCTGAATCGTTCGTCGTGTTTAGATCACACAGAGTTTGACAAGGAGTTGTACCGTACCTATAAAAGGCACAACCAACAGCATGTTGGTCTTCCATAGTCGATCTTCAAACCGCGTTCGGAAGGATGTCACGATATGAAGCTTCTCAATCAGAAACAGGTACCTATTTCACGTTTTGTACGCCACCAGTATTGTTGGTGTTACTTAGAGCAACGTACATGACGACTTTTGATCCAGCATACGCAATCACGCAGAATACATGGACACCACGACATGCCCAGTCGTCCATATCTCTACATGGGTGTATGATGGTTGCCAACTCTCATGACGATTTAGCCCGGGCGGACGGGTACATACGAGTTGGCCACCAGGAAGGACGACACGACTGAGTGTGTTGGGAGACGGGGTGTCAGTTCGGGCAACTGCCATGGCACTTCCCACACAGAGTGTGTAATCATACATGCGAAGCAAATTGCGGCAACGAGTTGTGTCAGCCGCAAGAATCTGGGGGGGGGGGGGGACAGAGCACGTCAGCATGGCATGGGCACCTTATCAGCACAGGAGGGCGTACCGTGGATAATCCATTGGGAATAAGAGCCTGTATTTGAAGAAACGCCGTCAGAGGTCATCGTCCAGCTACAGTATGAGCTACACGTCCGAACCTCCATGACAGGCCCATCAGCATCGAAACAAAAATGGTGGCCGCCAAGAATGTAAATAGCGCTGCATTCTCCAACAGCGTAAAGTTGGCCATGGCTGTTTCGTTACTTGTGTCACCAAAAAATTAAAAGTTGCGTTTGTTCGCTCCAGGGAACCAGTTTGAAAGTGCTACGAGCGTACTCACGGGCGGAATAATGAAGTCGTTTAGTTGCCGACTCGATCCAATGGGGATTCGGGGTGGATGGTGCGAAATCACTGCAGCGGCGACCCCTGTATTCGTCCCCAAGATCGTACAGTGTTAGCAACCAAACGGCATCATGGGATTGATTTCACTTACGTAGGTCAGTTTTTCGCGGGTTTTCACGCCGCCCAGAGAGTCTCTCGACTATTATTTGTACACGTTGGCGCATGTTCGCATAATCGGATAACGGTATGAGGCATGAGGACTGATGCTGCTGTATGTGCACTCGCTTACCTTCTTGACCAATACACAACACTGAGTTGCTTGTTGTACTGGTGAGAAGGAAAGAGAGGCAGGAAAGTGGCCTTGGAATATCTTCTCAAGTCACAACACCATCGCACTTTAGACTAGCCTGGGGAGGTCTCATCTTAAATTCTCTACAGGTCGTCCCTAGTCCCACAATTACCATACAGTCATACAGGCGTCTATGTAACACCCATTCGTGTCACGTCTGTTGAGTGTGGTGTGTAATTATTAGTGCTGTATTAGTGTTGGTATAAACCTATGAACTTCCCCTCACAACCAGTTCACAACATTGTCTTCGAGCTGGTTGTAGAGAAGGAGAAGCTGTCATATATATGTCTATATAACATACATCCGGCCTCCAGCCATCGCATCCTTGGCGACTTCGTATACTCCCAAAAAGATACTTCCACCTAAACTAATCCAGAGCACACGTGGCACAACGCCCGAAAACAATCTCGGCCATCCTTCATCCTTCACAATCTTGAGGAATGTACTGCCAATAGTTGGGGAATGTCCTTGTCTTGTTGACAACATGATGCGCGTCTTGAGGACATCCAGCGGCGTGGTGCATGCCGCAGCTATGCCGCCCGCTACGGAAGCACATAGAGCTACTTCCCAGTGATTCGGGTGATGGCTGAAGAAGGAGGGGTATGATGCTTTGAGGTATTCGTAGAGGGGGAATTGGATGCATGTGAATGGAATCTGTTGTGGTGGAATTAGCACGTGGCAGCAAAGACAGACATGGTACGCATGCACGTGCCTCTCTGAAGACGGTGCTAGACCAACCACGATAGAATCCTAGTATGCCTTGGGTAGCCAGTATGCTCTTCACCGCATCAGGTACGGATGTATACTGGCCCGTCTGCATCCGTTGTTTGATGACTTCAGTTGGCACGCGTACCGTGCACGCAGCCTACCGAATTGCAAAAATTCAGTCACGGGTCGACCAAACTTTCGTCTGCTCACGATTTCGCCACCGGATGCAGCCAGCATGTGAACGACGTGTGGATTGCCTATGGCCACAATCGCATCACGACGGCTCAGATGGGACTTGAGTGCTTCGTACGACAGGAAGAATGCACCGGCTACATTGCAAGCGCGTCAAGCTGCTGCAGGCGGCGCGGTGGCATACAGCAGGCGTACCTGATGGCGCGGATCCAATGACGGCGGACGAGAGCCCCGAGTAGATGCCACGGAATGCACCGGCCGCTCGGAATCCCTGTCTGGACTGCTATTACCGGACGAGATGTTCGGGCCCGTGCTGATGCAGGGCGAATCAGGGCGAGCAACATACTAGTCTGGTCTTCAGGGTGTCCAGTGGAAAGAGGACAGTATCCACGGCCGTCCCTGCGATGCCTCCGGCCTATGATTCGTATCAGAACAGGTTAGATAGCAGCAGCGACAACGGGATCCAACGGGTCTGAATGACACGACTTGCGAGGAGCGCGTGTAGCAGAGCGGGAGACTCCATACGTGATGGCGGGACGGTGACCGCGAAACAACACGTCCTTGTCGCGGTGCGGTGCTGTTGACAAGCCGACGTTCTTTTCTGATTTTCTTTTGCCAAATTCCAGGCATCAAAAACAATCCCAAGGGCAGAGCACGAGGCCCCCTGAGCAGTGAGCCTAGACAACATGGTAAGCAGCCAGCCGTCCAGTCTGTCCCCATCCATCACCATTCATCCATAGCGACCCATTCTGCTGCAAGGACACACTCGGCCGCTGACCAGAATAAAGTACAACCGTGATGGCGACCTCCTCTTCACCGTCTCCAAGGACAACAAGGCCAATGTATGGTACTCCCACACCGGCGAGCGCCTCGGCTCCTTCAACGGCCACAACGGTACCATCTGGGACATCGACATATCCTGTGTGTATCCGCATACCACCCTCCACCCTCCACCCCTGCCTTCCGCCCCTCGGGCACCACTCACATTCGCCGCCTGCTAGATGACTCGCAAAGGCTCCTGACCGGCTCAGCCGACAGCACATGCAGAATGTGGGATGTGTCCACCGGGAAAGAGCTCTTCAAATGGGACACAGAAACCGCCGTCCGAGCTGTCGGCTGGGCGCTGGGCGATGCCCAGATGCTGTTCGTCACGGATGCCACCATGGGCCATCAATGCCAGATATACATATATACCATCGACAAGAACCTCGCAAATCGTACGTCTCGTCATTTGCCTCTCCGCTCTTTTCTCACCAACATCCCTCGCGGCACAGAATCACAAGACCCTGACAAAATCATGAAGGTCTCTGGCCCAAAAGCCACAGTCGCCGCTTGGGGTGACCTCAACAAGCTCATATACACGGGTCACGAGGACGGGAGCATCCAAGTCTGGGATCCAGAAATAGGCGAGCGCACTCGAATGATCAAGATGCATGCCGGCGCAATCCAAGACTTGCAGTTCCCGTCTCCGTGGAAGGACAAGTCGCACTTCATCACCGCGTCAAAGGATCACTCGGCCCAGATATTCGATGCAAAGACCCTGAAAGTTCTGAAGAAATATCAGACGGAACGACCTGTGAATTCAGCGGCCCTGAGTCCGGATAGACCGCATGTGAGTCTGTTCCCTATCATCTGCAGCCGGCCTTCCTTGCGTGCTGACATCTACAGTAGATTGTATTGGGAGGCGGTCAAGAAGCCATGTCCGTCACAACGACGTCTGCGAAACAAGGCAAATTCGAAGTCCGTTTTTTCCATCTCGCATTCGAAGAAGAAATTGGTCGTGTCAAGGGCCATTTCGGCCCAATCAACACCTTGGCCTTCTCGCCTGATGGTCGAGGGTGAGCCATCTCGTCGGATTTATTGCATGAATGACTCTAGAAAAGTAAATAAATGCTCACGTTAGGTTTGCGAGTGGAGGAGAAGATGGATACGTGCGATTGCACTTTTTTGATGAGGATTACTATAACTTCCAGTACGCCGTGGCAAGCATTTATTCCTTATGAAATGGCAGATACTTACTTGTGTAAAGTACACAGATATGAGGAAGAGAAGGAACAGTAGATTTTTGTGCGCATACTCGAGTTTTGTAAAGAGAACTCGCAGACTGGAATACAAAATCATGTTTATACTCATAACACAAAGAGGAGTAAAACAGCTAGGTGAAGAATTAAAGAAAAATCAAGGTATCTCGGTGGAAAAGCAACTTCGTGTGGGTATCATTGATGGCTCAGGTAATCTCTTGACTTACCATTCAAAGTGCCTTTGGATCCCTATAGAGCAGACGATGATGAGTCAAAGTACAACATATCATAGTGCGACTTTCCACTCGAAGGCGAACAAACCTTTCGCTTCTTTTGCTTGTCCCTGTACTGTTTCTCCAAATGCTTCAAAACAGCACCTACAACATGACCCGTGAGCGTAAAACAATCACCCCAGCGACCGAACAAGCAACATACCCATTCCCAGGGCAATCACCGCTTGCGGTGGGTTGTCAAACGGATTATCTGTAATATCCAACGTCGTCAGATCTCCACAATTGAACAATCCCTCTGGCAAATCCGCAAGCAGATTATGGCTAACATCCAGTCTCTGCAGACGGACACACTGCGACAACTGTTGCGGCAGTGCGGTCATCCTGTTGGATCTCATTTCAAGCACTTCGAGATTGACAAGGCAGCCGAGCGAGTCAGGCATGTACTCGATATTGTTGTTGTTGAGGTACAGGCGCTGCAGGGCGGCTAGCTGGCCGATGTTGTCGGGGAGCGTCACGAGCATGTTGTCGGAGATGTCGAACTCGAGGAGCGCGCCCAGGAGGCATAGCTCGTCAGGGATGAACTCGATGCAGTTCTTGCTGTTGCGGGGGGGGATGTAGTGTTCGTGTCAGTGCACGCTGGGTCGTCGCGGGGTGCAGAGCCGCGCACCTGAGAAAGAGTCGCTGCAGCTTTGAGAGTTGGGAGATGGCGTTTGGGATGGCATACGAGCCCAGCTGGTTGCGGCGCAGGTCGAGGTACACCAGGTCTGCCAAGGATCCGATGCCGTCGGGAAGTTGCTTGAGGGAGCAGCTGTTTGCATCGAGGCGCTTTAAACGCACCAGGCTGCCAATGAACTCTGTGTCGTGGCGTGTGTGGCGTGGTGGGTACGTCACTCGGACCAGTACCAGGAATGCACTTACGAGGAAGCTCCTCAATCTGCCTGTTCTCTTTCATGATGAGCTCAACCAGGTTGCTCCAATACTTGAGCCCAGACGGCAACGCCTCCAGTCTGATGTTGCGGATATTGATGCCCTTCAGACCGCGCAGTCGGGCAATGCTGCCGGGCAAATCAGCCAGGTCCCGGTTGTCCTGGATGTCGAGCAATTCGAGCTTGGCCATGTTTCCAATGGAGTCTGGAAGCTGGCGGAGCCGGTTTTCGCCAATGAGGAAGACGGTCAGGTTGGGCAGATTGGAGATTGTCTCGGGGAGTGTGGCGATGAGGTTGTCAGTCAGGTTCAGCTCCTATGTATGCGGATGTGGGTGGGAAGTGTGTAGCGACTTTGTAGTGGATGTAATGCGTGCCATGGTACCTTTAAGCTGAGCATGTTGGCGATATTTGCTCCAATGAACCGTATCCGGTTACCCTTGGCTTGTAAGACTTGAAGTCTTGATAATGTGTAGATGCCGAATGGCAACGTCTGATGGAATTGCACAATGTTACGACGATGCTGTCGCTGTCGCAGCACAACGGCAGCGCAAGACATACAGTGAGCGCATTGCTACCGATGTTGATTTCCTTTAACTGTTGCAACTTGGCGATAATCTCTGGAATTTCACTATCCCCGACAAAAAGGAATCAGCACCATGCATCACAATTCAAGGGCCCCGAATGCATACTCGAGTTGGTTCCCACTCAAATCCAGCTTTATCAGATTGGTCAACTCTGAGATCGTTGATGGTATAGGAGTACTGAACAGTCGGTTTGAGGCTAGTATGACAAAATGACGTCATAAGCGTATTGCAGCCTTGCAGTCTTGTCAATTCTGGCTCACAAAAATTGATCTCAACGAGACTGGCGGGCAAAGACGCGGGGAAGGCCGTGATGGTGTTCTTGGATACATTCAGCGTCTTGAGGTTGACTAGGGCAGCTAAGTTCCCATTGTTAGGATGTTAGTCGACTGTTCCGCCCGTTCCATGTACAGGTCGCACTCAATTCCGGAGGCACAAAGGTCAGGACGTTCTGGGAGACATTGAGATGGCCGAGGTGCTTGGCGCACTTGATGGCTATTTCCCTTCCGGGTAGTTCCTTCAGATTGCGCTGGGATAGGTCGAGCCTGTCCTGCTTTTTGGCAGCCGAGATTTCCTTGGATAATGGGGATCCCATGAGGTGCAATGCTTTGCAATTCTCAGCAGTGATATGTGATGTGTGATGGGCGGGTGCTGAGATGCGTCCGCGGTCGTGGCGATGTGGGGTTCTTGGACAGTTGATTGTTCGCAGGGGTGACCCTGGATGCTATGTCCATGTCGGTCCAATCCAGAGTGACCCCTGGCGACGGAATGGCCAAGCTTCAGGATGCAGACGACGATGAGGCTCCGGAGCTTGTCCCTGATGATGGTGCGGAAGCGGCTGCAGCTCCAGGCAATGCCTCCTCAAGCAGTTCGTAAGTGTGTGTGCATCGGCACAATCACGTTGTTGGACTCTGCCTGACGGCCATCCGGGCCTAACTGTATGCCACTGCCGTCCGATAATACCTACTAGGCGCCCTCTTCTCCCTCATCCTGCTGCCGCCGACCCTGTATCCTCAGCATCAACACCCTCGTCCACCAAGAAAGTCCCAGTCACGATCATCACAGGCTTCCTAGGTGCACACACCCCTCCATTGCCTGCCTCGTTGTGCGCATCCAGACGCTCATCCGCCCCGCCCCGACACAGGCTCCGGCAAGACAACCCTCGTCCAAAACATCCTCACGACCTTCCACTCCCACAAGATCGCCGTCATCCTCAACGAATTCGGCGACAGCAGCTCCATCGAGGCGCCGCCCGCTACCGCCCCATCCGCAAATGCAAACCAGATCATCAAATCGAACACCGAATGGCTCCAGCTTGCCAACGGGTGTCTGTGCTGCACAGTCAAAGACATGGGCATCACGGCCATCGAGAACCTCATGTCCCTGCACAACGTTGTCTTTGACTACATCCTCCTTGAATCCACCGGCCTTGCTGACCCCGCGCCCATCGCGGCCATGTTCTGGCTGGACGAGGGCCTCAACAGCCGCATCTACTTGGACGCCGTCGTCACCATCGTGGATGCGAAATACGGGTACCGCTACATCGTGGAGGAGGGCCCCCTCGCGCATGTCGGGATGAACGAGGCGACGAGGCAGGTCGCACTTGCCGACCGCCTTGTGGTCAATAAAGTGGATCTCGTGAGCCCGCACGAGCTCGAGAGGGTTGTCCAGGCCGTCAAGAGTATCAATGCAGTTGCTCCTGTTGTGACGAGTGTGAGATCGCAGTGAGTAGGATATGGGATATGTTTGTGCTTGCGCTGACACTGGATCGGGTAGAGTTGACTTGGACTTTATCTTGGGTCTGAATGCATTCGATGGACGTCAGTTGCCGGTGGAACTCGTTGGTGAAGACGATCACGACCACGACCACCATGACCATACGCATTCAAAACCAGTACGTACTACTCCTGTCCCCTATTCTCACAACTACATAGCCTTACCCCCCCCCCCCACAATGTGTGAACTAGGATGCGGTAACTACCCTCTCATTCACCTACTCCCCGCCAGTCCCACAGTTCGCGCTCGAGAAATTCCTTCAAAGAATCCTGTGGGACAAAACAACGTCCATCCCTTCTTCCCCTGTCACTGAATCGAATATGACCAAGGAGAACGATATTGAAGTTCTACGTTTGAAGGGAGTCATACATTCACTCGAGGCACCAAATGAACGGACGATCTTGCAAGCTGTACGAGAATTATATGATTTGAATGATGGTGGCCCATGGAATGATGCTGCTGATACAGGCGGTGTCAAGCAGGAAAGGAAGAGCAAAATTGTACTCATCGGACGAGGACTTGATAAACACCAGCTGCTCACCCTGCTTCAATATTTTATAAAAATCGCATCAGTATAAATGTTTCCTGAATTGTTTGTAGTAACTAAATTGTAACTACAAGTTATATGTATAGAACACGTTAGACAAAACAATATTCCTGTGGCTTTCACATCAAGCAAGAACCACCAAACTAGCCGCCAAGGTACCCACATGAACTCTTCAAGATCTGTGATGAAACGACCCCGGCTCCATCATATCAAAACCCGCCATACATTATTACAAAGAACCAGACAAACTAACTAGACTACTTTCTATTATTCAAGTTTCAGCAACAGTCTCATTCGCTACATCTACATAGGTCGCAGTCTTGACAACAACAGATTCGTCACTACTACTCATTCTTCTTCGTACATCAAGACCGCCGACACTACCCTTCCGACTGCCTCTGTGACTCGTGTTACCCGATCGGTCTGTATTTGACGACATGGTGGGCGACACCATAGTCAACGTGCTGTCTACATCTACGCAAGACTCGTCTACGTCTGTTCCATTGACGACGGGTGAAGCTGGTTGATGATGGTATTCATCATATTGATATGTTCCATGTGCATTAGAGGGTTGCTGCATGTAATGATGTGGCGATGCTGACATGGCATATACAAACCCAGGCCCGACGACCCCCATAGGCATCGAATTCGGACTGTAGATATATTCGGATGCTGTATCATGGGCATGGGACGATGCTGGCTCTGCGCCATGATAGGCGATCGGGCGGGCCAGCTGGTTTATTTCATGACACATGTGGGTGAAATCAAACGACGATGAACGGGAGAGATCGTACGGATGATGCTGTTGTACGTTATTCGGTAGCTGGGGCCGTGCGGGGTGTGATAGGAAGGGCATGGTGCTTGGATTTAAATGGTGGTGGTACGGTTGTATGTACGGCGTCGTTGATGCAGGTATTCCTCTTTGACTGTATACCTGATTGGGATATGTGCGGATGGAGCTGCCTTTGACTCTCGTATTATGTGGCGGTGGTGCGTATACAGCATGTCGAGAATGCCCCATCTGAGGAGTCCAGCTTGGTATGGATTGTGCCGCCGGTACGATCTGATGTAGAGGCATCATATGCATCAACTGTTGTGGGGTGTTGTGGTATAGTGTTGGTGTGGCCGGTATTTGTGGCGACTGGGAAAGAGCGACACGAGGATCGCCTCGTACTACGACACCACCGGGACCAGTCACCTTTGAGGCTTGGTACCCCTTGTTAGTCTGTGTGTGGTTTTGTCCAGGTTGTTATAGATCGTATGTTTGGATTGCAAGGCAGGCAAACACATGACTTGCTTGAAAGCATTCGAATTCGACTTCTTCGTTTTCAGCCAGGGATTTGAATCCGCCATTGTTGTGGATTGATGTATAGTGTACGAATACTAGTTCCAGGGGCGTGATAAAAAGGCTCAATTCAACATCCGCCAAGTGGCGACTACGCAACGCAGCAAATATACCTTCTTCGTTGTTTCCCAGCGGAGTGGCAGGCACGATGAATCCGAATCCTATACAGAAGAGATTAGGGTCTGTTATCTTCTTGATTAGCTGCATAGCCGTGGCTTGCATGGGATCGGCTCGGCGTGTTCCGTACGATGTTGACAGGTACCTTTGGTGGAGTTGAAGAACTGGATATGGATGGTGGCAGTGAGTAGATGCATGAGCTGTAAAAGCAGTGTGCCCTGTACCTTAATCCTTCCTTTCAGCATGGTGCCTATCGTCGGATCTGTAGGCATGGTCGATTTGGTATTTTATGGGAGATTTCCGCCTGGTGTGACTATTGATGATGTTGAGATGTATCAGTCATGAATGCATGGACCTGATTATGTCTCTGCGAGGCAGGACATACCTTTTGCAGATGTTGCGAGTAAACTTCGACCTGACCCGTGGTCGCTGTCTACACGCACGACAGGGTCAGATGGGAGTGCAAGCTAGGGATGCACGAAGCGAACAGTGGAGCGATTATGTATGTACGCGTGCGCGATGCGATAAATAAATGGCCATTTTCCCGTGCTGCACGCAACCGATGGCGTGGACCGACCGTGGCGAGCTGTTTGACTTTCGCCGGACGATCTTCTGTTTGGCCCGAAGAGACATGTCTGTACAGCGTCCTCTTCCTCATTTCATTTTGGCCCTCCATCACGTGTGGTGCCGGTCGCAGCCGGATGCCGTACCTGCCATGCTAGAACCCACTCATGCGATCTCCAGCCTAACTGGATCGTCAACTTTGATTTATCCACTTACTGTAACTCATAGCTGATCTTTATTCACACTTGTGTTGGAACTAGCAATCAAAGTGTATGCCAGTGTATAATTATACATCAACAACAACAAATATAGCAACATGCATCAAACATTACTTGCAAAGGTATGTATCTAACTGTTCACGCGCTTCCACAACGAGTTTATTTGTCTTGTATGCTATATAATGTCGCCCTCCTGGTGAAATTCTGACTCAAGTGTGCTTTTGGATAGACCTAGTTTCCCAGCATCGTTAATAACAGTGAGATGCACTGGAAACTAGGATTTTCTCAGGTTATGAGTCGTGTGGATCTGTAGTGAAGGAATAGAAACACACTGGAAAGGAACGACAGGCTGAAGGAAGCCAAAAATAGTGTAGTTGATCTCAACCGTAGCGTCAGATAAGAAAGCACCAGATCTGTCATCTTTTCCGAGTGATCAGGGTCAGCATTTTTCAAACTCTGCATCAAATTTTCAACAACGGAGCACATCAAAATCAGATAGTGAAAGGAGAAAAGAGGGGAACGATGGTATCAGACAATGATATTTATAGAATCCTAGATGAAAAGAAGCTGCCAAAATTTAATGGTAGCAGAGATTTATACCACGTATGGAAGAAACTTTGGGACACAATGGTGACCGCTGCTGGCATCGATGGTATCATTTGCGGTTCTACACCGATTCCAGTTGTTGCAGCAGTTGTTGCAGCAGTTGTTGCAGGAAGGACGCTAACTGCAGATGAGCAGAAGGTGTTAAGATACGCAGCATATATGAAATTTGTAATGCTAGCAAGGCTTGAAGGTGAGGCCCCTATTTGACCATTGTGCTGTTAGCAACCAAAATACAACATGGAACTTGCATCATGGAAATGATTCCACTTACGTAGGCCAATGTTTCGCGAATTTTCAATCCGCCTAGCGAGTCCTTCGACTCTTGCTCGGGCCAGCCCGGGATGTACCACCTTCATCAGCCTTCCGCTTCATAGGGGCATTCTTGTCCTTGGAAGGCGGCTTCAGGTAGGTGGGCCTTTCATCATGTTCCAGGTACCCCCTGACAATATTGACCATATTATCAGCTGCCATCACATCTCTGTGATACCACTTGTTGCAACGACGGCAATACAAGCGGCGCATAGCTGGCATCTCCACAAACCCCTGACAACAAGGGCACTTCTTGGATGTGAAATACTCATTGACCCCCACAATGGTACATCCAAGAGGCCGGAGTTTGCGGATGAGGTACCTGGTAAACATGACATGGCGTGATTTAGTGGAGCTGAAATCACCCATCCCTATGGCAACTATAACCTGCTTCCCACCAGATAGCTTGTGGCCCATCGACTCATCCACCATGTTGACGATGCCCTCCAACACCCTATCTAGCTCGCCACGTTTAGCCTTGTCGGCATCCCACCGCTTCCTCTTGTACCTTTTGGTGCTATAGTACGCACGCGCAATGTCATATGACCGGACAAAGCGTTCGAGGAAGACGGGCCAAGTCTCTTGGTCGGACTTGGTGCAGTCCCGTTCGGCTGTGCAGATGGCCTCCGGCTTGTCGCCCTCCAGCCAGTCTCTGTAGCGCCGTTCGGGTTCGGCGAGGCATTTTGTGGTGACGGCTAAATTACGTCGTTGATCAGGGTGGTTGGGGTCGAAGGCTACAGCACCTGCAATGCAGGTCGCCCCGGGATCTATCGCTATAACCCAGGCATCTTTATGGGTCGATCGCAAGGTCTTGTTGTGGAAGATATTGAGTAGGTTGATGGCATCTTCCACCTTGCGATCGGGTAGTTGTTACGCTTTAGTGCACTTGGACTGGATTGCACTGAAGATAACCTGGGTGGACGTGGATGACTTGATTAATGTTGAACTAAGCTCTCTTCTATTCAACAATATAACGTTATGAGAG
>QEAN01000077.1:44325-62697 GCA_006535955.1 Synchytrium endobioticum | reverse complement strand
GATTTTGGTTTTGACGTCGAATAGAAGTTCTAGAGGAGACCCGGTCAATACTCTCTTCGCATGTCCCTTTGCAAGCATTGCGGAAATTGCGTTTCTCCACTACAAGTATGTCAGTACATGTTTGACTATAAATCATGCATTAACCAAAATCAAGTCAAGCAGTACTTGTCAGAGTGTCGGTCTGTCAGCCACTCCTGATAGCTCTGCAGTCACAAGGATTGAGAAACTTCACATACACTGAATGGTTTAAAATACCGGACTACTACGACACTACATGCGTGAACAACGAGAGACACTCAATCATCGATTTCAAAGCGGGGACCACCATTATGATTCATGACTCTGCCATTTGTGGGGCTGGTACTTTTCCTTACACCATTGATATGCGGACCCAGATATTGATCGGAATCAAACATCTGTTCTTGGTCTTCATATTCTTCGGTTGCTTGCAGCTCATGCCAATTTGATCCTCCTTTGCCTGACCTTTTTCTGCTTCGGATGTAGACCAGAGCGAGCACACACACAAAAAGCGTCATAATTAAAATGGCCACGACGACACTGCGGTTGTGGCACTGGGTCAATCAAACTGCAGACAAAGAAGACAGGTTGCCGGACGTTTGAGCGGCCGAAACGTACCCAACCCAGCCATAGTATACTTGGACAGTTTCTGCAGATGGAACAGAGGTAGGTGATGACCAAGTGGGGTATGTTGTGTTTGAATAAAAAGGCTGTCCGTTCGGATTGGTGGTGTAATGAAGGCAGAAATGGTTCATTAAAAGACAATGTAACGTACATCAACCAGCATTGACACCCCTCTGGACGTATCATGCACACCCATGAACCGGTTCATCATGCTGAATACTCCTTCCGGACTATCAACAGCAGGCATATGTGAAGCGTCATAAAACAGCACATAGGTCATGTTCCTTGACGTCTGCCACATGCCAATTGTTTTGTTGTTCATGACATAGTCGTACTTCACGGAATTGTTGCTCATTCCTGTTTCGCCATTCCAGGTTAAATTCGCCAACATCATCTCGGTGCCGACGTGATTACATATCAGATCTTTGTTCCCGCTAAAGAGGAGAACTGGGATTTTGGAGAGGATGTATGGGAGTAACTATATTAGTGTAAGGGTTAATTGGGCACACTCCCTCTGGAACAAGGAGCCTCCCCCCGCTAATAATCAGCAACACTAACTCCGATCGATGGTGGGCTTTGATCATTCCGCAGAGCCCCAGCAACTCGATTGTCACATTCCATCCACGGTATGGTTTTGAGTGTAGCGTGGATGGCTTTGGTCACGTCGGGTCTCTACAGAAATACCTTGTTGTAGAATGATCGCTCAAAAGCAAACGCAAATACACCCCTTACACGCAAGTATTCAGTCACATGGGGTAAAGCCTTTGGCCATTCACTCAATCCACAATCCATGTTCGGCTGGCTATCCTTCAAGCGTATATCGTACATATTTATACAGGGTTGGTTCCTATGTTGAGCATGTAAACATTCAGAAATTGAAACACCCGGAAAAGTAAGCAACACTTATGTAATTTAAACTACCAACCCTGCTCTCGACTGGTAAATCACACGTTCTACGATCATATCGCAGGAGGCGTGATAAATCTTTGGCTTGTCGATTTCAAAAGCCTTTCTGCAGCTGGCGATATCCTGTAGCGCCCATTTCTAAGCGTGTTGAGAACATGTAAGTTGCAGCCGCCACTTGATGATTGTGATGGTATAAACAGCATCAGTCAGCTGTACTTACGGCATATTCGCCACTCAGGATGTTATTCTGAACGGCGTAATCGTAGTAGGCTGGATACTGCGAGAGAGGATCAATCCAACCGTTTCCGATGATTAATCCACGAAGATCCAAGTCTGGTGGCTAGCGTCGGCGGGATCGTGCCATTTACCCTCGAAAAAGTGATGCGATGATAAAATCCGACCTACGTTCAGATTTTGAGATTCTTTCCGCTTCAGTATTTCATTGGCTAGATATGGTACATAGATGCCCGCATAACTCTCGCCACCGATGTATATCTGCAGGATGTATGACTTTAGAGCCAGCAATAAACCACTAAGCGTCTAGGATGCATACTTCAGCCTTTCGAAATTCCGGAAAGATGGCAAAGAAGTTCTCTATAAATGTTAATAATCGATTTGTTGCCTACGTTCGGTTGTTAGGGTGTGGGGGCTCGCTTCGAGTTCTTGTACGTGGGGTGAGCTTGCTAATCACCTACAGAGACTTGATCGACGTCATACGACGCAACAGTGCTAAAACCTGTCCCAGCAGGTTGATCCACTTTGGTAAAAGTTACAACGATACGTCAGCACAGAGAACCAGAGCGACAGGTGATGGGATTTTACCAAATAGCAGATGAGCGTTTCTGCTCCAGGCGTTCTGGTTCAATTCCAAGACATTGTCCTTTGTTGCCTGAAATGGACCAAATTCCATAAACATTCCATCCATGCTATATTACAGTCCGTGATGTCACGATCAGATATCGTAGTTGAAATGAAAATGTGAGTCGGGGGAGGGGGGGGGGTCCGAAGATTTACCTTGAACTATTTGAAGATGGAAGATTAAACGCGTCAGGATGAATGGGACGCAACAAGACAGCGCACCAGCCTGGACCGCCGTTCAGCCATATTATCTGTATGCGATGGCGATGACTATGAGAAGCAGTGGAATGCAATGCATGCATGCATGCGTGCAGATGGCGTACCAGTTTATCTCTTGGCTGGTTGATTTGACTCCGTATCAGCCAGAAGAAGAGGGTATTCTGGGCTGTCGAGTCCACTTCAATATTCCTATAGATTAGGAGAGGAAGCAAGCATGAATGGCAGAGTGGATGGCGAAGGACAATGTCAAGATGTATGTTCCAATCAGCTTCAGGCGGACATTCGATGCATTCGGATGAGCATACTCTGGATATACGTACCCAGCATATTGATGATACAGTATGCCGTACAGCGATGCCTGGTCGATACTAGGCGACAATCCGGGCAACGACTCAATCCAGTAATCGGCGCTGGATTTGAGTGCTCGGCCGAGCCCAGAATAGGATAGCAGCTGGAAGAGGATTGACGATAGCATGCCATGTCTACGTGAACTGAGCGTGATTCGGTAGACATCCATCGCACTCGGCAGCATTTCTTGGTCCGGTCCAGACGCCAATGGCGGAGCGACCACGAGGCTCTGCGATCACTCGCGGTCGCTCCAAGGACAGCCAGACATCATCCCTGCCTGCGACGCCAATGGCTTCTCATCATGGCCCCAGGCTGCCCCATAGGATCGCCATCATCGGTAAGCCTGCATCCCACTTGTACTTGTCCACACGCCATTTGCTGCTGCTGCTACTGCCACTTGCTCGCACTGGCATGACGCCAACGTGCGCTCCTTGTCCTAGGTTCTGGTGCTGCTGGCTCCTCGGCTACTTACTTTCTGCACCAAGCATTCTCATCGCCAACATCCTCCACGTCACCACGCCCAGAGCCGCTGCAAGTCGCCATTACCGTCTACGAACGAAACACCGTCATAGGAGGACGAGTCAACGAAATCACAATCCACCTTCCAAATAAAACCGTCGCCGCAACCAAGAAAAATACAAACACAAAACATGATACAACCAGAGTCTTGGTTGAAACCGGCGCTTCCATTTTTCTGAAAACCAATCGTAACTTGTATGAGACCGCCAAGAAATTCAATCTCGAGTTCACAGACGACGATTCAAACGAGAAGGACACATCATTGGGTGTGTACGATGGACATGGCTTCATATTCACTACTACTGGATCAACCATATGGGATACCATCAATTCGCTGTGGAGGTATGGGCTATCTAGCCCAATTACTGTCTATAGAGCTGCTCGTGAAGCTGCTAGACGATTTTACAGGACATACGATGACCAGAAAGCCTGGGACAGATGGGGTCAATGGTTGGACGATCACAACTTTGGTGAATATATGCCCGTCAGTATCAGAGCCTACTTGAAGTCCAAAGGTGTTAGTGACAGGTTCATAGACGAAGTTGTGGAAGTAAGTGCTCCCTCAGCCTTCCTGCTATGCCCAACGGTCCTCCCCTCACCTGAATGTAGCCTATAACCAGAGTCAATTACGGACAAAATGCGAACATCAATTCCTTGGCGGGTCTTGTCGTGTTGACTGCTCTATTCGGTGATGTCAAACGTGTAAAAGCTGGAAACGCAAGGATCTTTTCCAAGATGCTGGAAGAAGCATCGCCAATCGCCAAGGTCAAGCTGAATACACAAGTCGACAAGATATTTCGACTGGCACCTGGCGCAATAGACGGGTACACGGTAGAGTCGACTCGCAAGACGGAGGATGGACGTAGGGTGAAAGAGAGGGCAGTCTTTGATACTGTTCTTATCGCCTGTCCGATAGTAAGTTCTCCCGCTAAACGCGTTCATCAAGAAGCCATTGAATGCTTACAAGGCGCATCACTGTAGCATCAAAGTGGCATCGACTTCCCAAACGTAAGCCTACCGAAGCAAGTCCCGTATGTAGAATTACATGTAACATTTGTCATTGGTCAACTCAATCCGTCATCATTCGGTTTTCCATCTGGCAAGAAGACTAGATTACCAACATCCATACTGACAATCGACAACCCAGCAATCCCCTTTTTGTCACTAGGACTAATAGCAACATCCGGTGACAAAAAGACCACCATAACGAAACTATTCAGCAGAAAATACCTCTCCGACGATGATTTATCAAAATATTACAGTGCGATCAAGCACGTCATCAGGAAGGTTTGGAAGTCCTACCCTGAGTTGACTACTGATGTTGTAGATAGAGGGATGATTGAGTTGGCGAATAATCTCTTCTATGTCAATGGACTTGAGAGTGCTTTCAGGTGACCTTTATGCATTTCGTTGTAGAAATTTGTCGGCACTGATACTACAGCATTGCAAACAGCACAATGGAATCAGAGACTGTCG
The DNA here is from genome assembly GCA_006535955.1 of Synchytrium endobioticum. Classification (NCBI taxonomy): domain Eukaryota; kingdom Fungi; phylum Chytridiomycota; class Chytridiomycetes; order Synchytriales; family Synchytriaceae; genus Synchytrium; species Synchytrium endobioticum. Next base: position 57,729 of record QEAN01000077.1, on the reverse strand, counting down.
CTGCCGCGAATGTTGTGAGGATTATCAAGGCCAGGGTTATGAGTGTTGCGACCAAGGCCAAACTATAGCCATTGATTGCGAGTTTTCTAATGTCAAAAGAAAAGAAACATAGATCCGGCTACCAGAAATCTACAATCTACACATAGAAATGGCGGCATGCTTCCCAAAATCATGAAATTTCGCGGAAGGTGCTTGAAAGAAATGCATTTGAGGCGGGATTCTCGCTCTCTTTGATCAAAAGCGTTGGCCCCAGCTTCGCAGACGCGATTCATCGCGTGCATACCATCCTGTAGTATCTTTTCTTTCAAGAAATATAGCTGCGACTCCCTGAAGATGCTGATGAATCATTCGAGAGTCACAGTGGGACAGTGGTTGCTCCGTCTGCCTGCATATACAGACGGCGGCAGATCATAGCGGCCTCAGCATCGGTGATAGCACCGGCCCCGATATTGTCGACATCGCACAAACAGGACCAGACATATGCATCAGCCGCATCCAGCCCCAGCCCCAACACCACCGCCACCGCCATCATCAGCAAAGCCGTCCCTGCCTCCAAAGTCGCGACGTCAAACATCGTCGGCTCAGTGTCCGAATCCCATGAGTGTCCGCAAGTACATTCGTGCAACCCCGCTTCCGCAAACAGTCTCCCTTTTTTAACCTCTTCTTTTTGATTTAGAATCATCGCATTACGAACATTCGTTTCATTTAGGTGATGACGATGCATGTCCATTACCAAACACCAGTACTAGTCAAGACGCAAGCGATAACGAAGATGATGGATTCGAGGATGTGCATGCTTATGCACCATTGCAGTATGTGAATGTGCCAGAAGATCCGAATGACGAGGACGATGGTGTTGCGGAGGTGCCGAAACCGATGATCCTGACGTTGGCGAAGGAGGACGAGATACCTGACGGTATGTGCATCATAGCAGGAATGATGTAGTGCATACGACGACTGACGAGTGACAGTGACGGTGATTTAGAGGATTTGAGCGTGATTGAAGCTGTCATGTCGCGGATTCAGATGGATGAAGCAGCCATTCCAGGTAATGAAGCCACGGACCATTTCCCGTATTTTGTCGCATACATTCGCTCAATTGCCTCACGACGTTAGAGTGGGCAAAAAAGCTTGGTGACTCCTGGATGCCTCAAGTACTTTGTTCGCACCCACCAGATGCAACTAAAAATCCTGGACGCTAAAGGCATTCTTTACCGCGAAACATGATGTAAATATTTCACATTATACATAGTATAAGCAGGAGGACATTTCTGTAATTGCACCTGCAGCTTATTGACTTTTAACCAAATGAGCTGTGATCGTGGGAGGGGGGGGGGGGAAGTGAGGGAACAAAAGTTAATTCACGGAAAACACTACGAATCAAAGTATGGTTGCAGACCTCGCAGTGGTGCGGCTAACGACGACATGTCGTCCACCTCAACAACATGGAATCCACCATGGAATTCGTATGCCACTCTCAACTTCTTGTTTTCACCTAAGCATGGATCATAGAAACCCAATAAACTTGACTATAGGTTGTGGGGAAGGTTGAGTAGACGTGGCAGCCACTTACCCATGACGCCTGCATACCTTGGAAAACCCGCCGTCAATATGCAATTGCGAGTTTAAAACCAAACTTTGGACAGGTATCGTGACATCAATATACTCTTTCGCACTACTACTGATACCACTGGGACACTCATGATGTCTATTTCCGTCAGGTTCTTTTCTTGTGTCGCCATCAATCGTTCCATTAGAATGCCCATTCTGCGTGAGATTGCCGTTTACGGAGACATTATTACGACATAGAAATGTTGATGGCTGGCTCTTGGTTAGCGGGTCCAGCTTTCCATACAGAGCTTCAACAATAACCAAGCCTATTCAAGGGAATTGATTAATGCACAAGATACTTTGTTTCGTCTTTCACATACCGTTCTTGTTCTGCTCAGCTTGTCGTTTTGCGCCAACAGATTTCGACATCAAGCGAACGGCATCTTCCGCTTCCTTTTTTCGCTGCGCCAGTAACTCCACATTTTCAGACCGTATTTTAGCCAATTTGCTTTGTAATGGCATGCATTAAACCCACAAAACGAGATGATGAATTTCAAGATGGAACCGGCTTACTCTTGGCGTGATTTCTTCTTGATCGAGGACATAATTCCCAGATCAAATATGATCCCCAAAAACAGAGGTATACAGCCAGCCATAATCGAGACCCGAATGTCCAAATGTGGGGATATTATGATTGGTAAACTAAACTTCTGGCCAACTCGGGTATATCTATGTCAAGAGGCGTGATTGAATCCAAGTTTTTGCGCCCTTGTGTCATCGGTGAATGACTGACAAACCTTAATATCAGCTTCACACCACCAACAGAAGCACAGTCCAATGTCATGCCCGTGGTAGAATGTTTTGTCAGCTTTTGATCCAAACCTAGAGAATACGTGAGACCTAGATTCGTGGAGGTGCCCACGGACGCTCTAGCTCTGATGTTTTTTGTGAGTGCCCTGGATGCCGCCACACTGGCCTGAACTGAGGATGTTGCGAGAGTAAAATCTGCCATAACTTGGGTCTTGAGCGTTCTTCGAACTAGACCCAAGGAAAAGGCAGCTGGTTCGCCTCTCCTTGGTGCATACAATCCCCAAGACCCCAAAATGTATTCACCAGTTCTATATGTAACATATGCTGTAGTATTTGGAGTGAATCTCCGGCCTAGAACTAAAAGCAGGGGTGGTGGTGACGACAAGGAAGTGGATGTGGCAGCAAATGTGACAAAGTTTTCTGCAGTAATGTTGTAAGTCATCTTCAGCTGAGCCATGGGACTCTCGGCGAATCCACCCGTTAGCTTGGAGTTGGAGCATGTCAGCACTCATATCGTAAGGGTTTCCACATTACGCCCACCTCTCCCAATAGCCTTGAAGAAAACGAATGTTTTATCGTGCCCAGCACGTTTCCTGTCCCTATACCGTTCCTGGCCACCGCAGCACCGTGAATATTGAAGGTGGATCCGGGTAGTATAGTTGTCTAAATATAAGGAGGGTATGATCAGTCAAAGGCATCACAAGATGAGGATACAGTCTTTGCACACCTGCCATGAATGTTTCACGACCGCCTGTGTGACTTCAGGCCATACTAGATAATCTAGTAGATGTTCTGGTTTCTGCTTTGGGATGTTGGGTATGATTGCGAAAGGATTCGGCGGGTGTTGAAGAGGTAATTTGGTAGTGAGGAGTGGGTCGAATAGTTGAGTTGCGTTCAGAGTGACGGAAATCTCCCCCCTTGATTTGACCAGATTTTCCAGGTCCATTTCACGATCCCTCATAAGCCTGCGCTCATACTCGGCTCGTATCTGGAATGAACGAGACATGTTAGGGATGAAGGGGGAAACGGGAGCGTAGTCATTCATGCCTGTTCTGGTGTTTTTAATCGTGGGCCCAGGTCCCAGGATTGGTGCAATGCCTTTTCTCCGTATGTATCATATAAATATCTTCTGGTTGGGTCGGACAGCACTATGTAGGACATGAGGCATCACGTTGTGGTTCTGACTTGTCGGGGGGGGGGTAGAAGAGATTAGCAGCACTTGCCATCGTACGCTCTTTGAATAGACTGGAAGCTTTCAGAGGCAATAGCTTTGTCTTGGGGAGTTTGGTGCTTGTCGGGATGGTAGAGTAGGCCGAGTCGACGATAGGAGTTCTTGATGTCTTCTTCTGTAGCCTATTGGTCAACGTGTCAAATGGCAGGGTGGATGATCAATGGCAATTGAGTAAGCTACCTGCTTGGACAGATTCAAGACAGCATAGTAGTTTGGAGTGGATGATTGAGTGTTTTGATCATCATTATCATTATCATCATCATCATCATCATGTTGGTCGTTTGTGTCACGGGCAGTTGGATCGTGATGATGGTGGTGGTGGTAGGCACTTTCGGGTGTGGTCGATGACTCGCGGTGGCTGTTAGTGTTGGCGTACGGGTCAGAGGGATCGCTGGATCGTGTGGGTCTGGTGGTATCCGGCCTGCTCATTTTGTCATGGACGCTCTATCAGCAGTTCAATTGGATGCAATGGCAAACGCATATCGCGATGTGTCCTGAGGAAGCAGGAGGGGGAATGGAGGATAGAGGATGGAGGATAGAGGATAGAGGATAGAGGGTAGAGGGTAGAGGACGGGAGCATGGACAGAGGACGCACGCCCATTACAAGGGAAATAAGTAACGGCAATGGCCATGGCCATGGCACGATGCAGGCAGGCATCATGGCCTTGTCGGCTCCAGTGTCGCGATGATGACTGCCCGCCCGCCTGCCTGCATCGTGGTCCGGCGTGTGAAAAAGATTAAAGGCGGCACGGGACGGAATGGAACGGCGGTCAGCAAAGTTGACGTAGAAGAATTTCATGGGAAAACATAAGAAGAAGAGAAAGGCTGCTCATGCACATGCTCATACACTCCATGCACCTGCCGCCCCTCCCGCCCCTCCGTCGCCACCTGCTCACTGCATCTCGCTGCAGGATCACCCGCTTGCCCCCAACGACAAAACGGACGCATCTTCATACGTCTGTCTTCCCCCCAATCCCTCTACCAATCCTTGCTCCATAGCCACCGATTCCTCTACAGTCCATGCTGGAATGTTTTCCAGGTTGCCCACTCACGCCGCCTCCGCCATCGCGCTGTCGTCCCCAACATCCAAACCAACTATCCCTCTGCACTCAACCGCTTCAAGGAGATCCAGCAGGACCTCAACCACCTCCTCGGCATCCTCAACATCCCTATCCACCGCATCCTCCTCCCACCTCATCCCGCCAGCCACTGACATAGTGCTGCAGCACTCTCCCTCTTCATCCACACCGGCCTTGATATTGCAGCAGGCCAGTCTTGGTGTCCCCGACGTGCTTCGTTGCTCCTTCTCCTGTCAGCTACTCCATGCCGCTGTGCGTATTTCTCAACCGCTTCCGGGTCCGCCTCCTCGCCCTTTGACATTCTCAAACCACTACAACTCTTAGAATATACTCGACAGGTCTCATAAAATCTCGAGATACAGCCAGCCCGATGCTTTCGGTGGCATGGAACCATGTCTGCCCATGCCTGCTGAATGGACCGATACTAAAAAGGATTGCTATACCCTAGGAAACGGAATCGTCATATTACCTCATAGCAAATACAAACGAATAAATGGATGTCTGGGTGTAGCCGTCAGAGTCTGTGGCATGGTTATGGCTGGTGTCTCAAATACCATTCACCACGATGATGTGTCGGGCCCTCATTCCACGAAACATGCCGTAATTGTCAACGCCTTGCCATCTGAATCCCCCGTTCCCTATCGATTACATACCTTTGATACTGACGCTGATATTGGATTGTATTTGAAAATGAAGTTGGGAAGTTACCTAGACTCTGATATGGTGCTCTATGGTCCCTTCATGTACGTAGATTGCACGTCTTGACACTCCCCCGCGTTGCGTCAACCATCGCTTCAAATCCCTTGTTGAAATCTGCATACTATAGTTACCGTGGAGTGAGCTTTGGACAGGAGACGCTAATGCATGCAGATGGTGTCTTTGGAAGGATACACACCACCAGCATCGTGAGTTTGGAGGTTGTACTGGGTACGACCAAAAGTACGAGCAAAGATAACAAGAGTAGCTGTAGCAATATTGCCAACAAACCTCCGCGCCAGTCGAAAAAAGTCTACACGGAACTGTGTATAGATAGGATGTTGAATGCCAATTCCACTGCATTGGCCCTACCTGATTACCTACATCCAATGCCATGGCCCTCTGGATTGAACTTTGATTGCTTTGGTTACCATCATGGTTGCATCCCAGCCGGGTACCTATCCATTCTACGGAAGCCACGTGACATGGTATCCGAGATTGTACACGATTCTGACTCGATTGGTAGAATAGAGTCGGGGAAAAAGTGTGCCTACTGTGGCATTCTGAAATCTAAAGACCGATTACTATTGTGCTCGAGATGTAGGTCCGTATTCTATTGTTCAAAGGCGTGTCAGTTGAACAATTGGAAGGCAGGTCATAAGAGACTATGCGTAGATAAACCATTGACAAACAGTGCTAGCACGAATAGTAGCATAAGCATTACTAGCAACGCTACTAATGCAGCAACCAAAGTCATGGACAATCCAGTCATTGATCTGAATGGCAGCCTGTTTGACTCTAGATCCTCATTGGGAAAGGGACTACCATCATTACCAGCACCGTCAAGTAATGCAGATAGGGAAATTGTTAACGCCAAAATTAATGGAACAGTACGGCCCTCACTATCGGCCAAAAGTGGTGACGGCATCAGGCGGCATAATAAGCCGGAAGTTGGGCCATTGCAGATACCCGTAACAGCATCATCGCCTGTACGATCCAGGTCGTAATAAAGGAAACGCATGGTTTTGTTTGCATCTCACTTTTCAACTGCTGCATCAGCATCTTTTGCTCCAATTGTAGATATATCATAAGTTAAACAGGTGTTACTATTTAATAATCAGGTTATGTAACGTATAATTCACTAGTAATAAACGAGGTCAAAATACATGAATGTACCGTAATAGACTAGTACCATTTCATCATCTATCGCGAGGATGCAGAACCAGCAGAGTCCCAGACATCATCTCTCTATCATATGTCTGGATGGCATGTATCAAATCGTGTGGCGTTGGCTTTGGAGATTCGACGGCTATGCTCAATCCAACCTGCTTCAGTCTTGTGGTGGTCGTGGGTCCTATTGAAGCAACCTTGGTTCCTATACCACTCGCATAATTATTCTTACTTGTATTGCGTTCATCATCATCCGCGGAGGAGTGCTTTACGTTGAACCACGGCAGCTTTTGCAACAACTCTAGTGTGACATCAACGCCAGATGGACTGAAGAACACCACCCAATAGGGGGGTGGAAAAGCGACAGTATCAAGACCTTTCAAAGTATCTTCCAGGCACGGGTTGGGTCCTGTTTCATATACTCTTAGTTCCGTGACTTGTATCTGTGCATTGGCCAACTTTGACGGTAATTCATCACGTCGTTTCTCTCCACATAAGAACAGGTATGACTTAGTATCATCATAGCGCTTTTGCTGGTGGTCATTGATTATGAAATCTGCTAGCAATGATGCGCTTCCTGCCCTGTCTCCGCCCAAAACGTTGGTGAAGCCAATTTCCTTTGCTTTCGCGGATGTTGCTGGACCGACTGTCCAAATGGGGAGGGTCTTCCACTTTGCTCCATTGTTTTGGATATCGCTGTTAGCTAAATTTTTGCAAGACGTCAGTATATGGCTGACTCTGTGCGAGTGTGCACGAACGTATACCTGAGAAGCTCGCGTCACGCCCTCTTGTAATGCCACACTCCAACGCATCGATGGCACGTTTACTTGTGACTATGATTCCATGATGATTGTCCAGAGATCGGGCTGACTGCAGGATGAGGCATAGCTGATGCATGTTGGTCATGTTTGATGTGAACAGTGGTATGCACGTTGAGGTATATGATGCGTTGTGTGCTGCTGATTCATACGGATCAGATATGCGTCTAGTGCCCGGATCTCCATCCACTTCCGCCCTGGCTCGTAGGAAGACGATGTGTCCTCTCGTCATGGCCATGCGTCGCACTTGGGGCCTATGCACTGGATGTTTGGTCAGTCAATGTCGATGTTTCGTCATGAAAAGACGCGCAATGTACTGATGCACATACATATAGCGGAAATACCAAATACTATCCTCCAACACTCTGCATCCACAGGGCCGTCAAGCTTCAACCGGTCATCCAAGAAACGGCGATCATGAGCATGAACAAACGGAAATCAGGTAGCAATACAACATCAGCAGTAGGCATACCGTCATCATCCAATCCGTTCTCTTTATTGCGGAATATCAAGAAGGTCAAAAGTGATGGTGATGGGACTGCCACATCATCATGCGATGCGTCCCTACCCGACCAAGCTCCAAGCGCACCAGAGAATGGTACTACTGAAACAGACAAAGTCATACCGCCATCGCGCCCGGACCAGCTGCCGTATGATGGCGGATTCATGGGAGTATCCTATGTTATTAATGCGTAAGTCAAACATGCTAGCTTTTGGACATCAAGGTTGACCCTCATAAGCCTAGGCCATTATCGACATTTGTGCCATCATCTTGTACGTATAAAAATGATCCCAATACTCAAATGGCTGTGCTGGCGATGCAACCGGGTCAAGTACGTTTATATCGAGACAAGGACAGGATGCGTTATGATTAACGCCTTTACTTTAGACGCTTTGTTTCAAGGGCTCCATATTAATATGTCCATTACGTGGTGCCGTCTCCATTCTGGGAGCGCTCCTCATGGCAGAGGCGGACTTTTTCCTTTCGGGGAACAGTCCCAAAGTACATGAGCCTTCTCAATCAAAGGCCATGAACTTTTATAGAGCTCTGTCTCCTAAATCAAGCTCACTGATAGTCATTAAAGCACTTGAATGCACATCTGCTTCACACCATCAGCGGAGAGCACCCGTAACAATGGATGTTGATGCCTCAATTATACAAAATCTAGTCAAAAAATTAAATCCTCCTGTTGAATCCATACTAGTTCTAGTTAAGTCGTGTATAGATGATGCTATAGAAGGATTGGAGCGAGCTATGCCACAATTGAGCCACCTGTTTACGAATCCTGTTCGTGCAAGTAGGAATGTTGATGAGCAAGATGGAACCAGTAACAACGAAATTGTTAGTGGCATTCGAGGTTTCACCCCTGTATTAGCGTCGTCGTCATCGACTGATGCATCCATTGCGACTTTGAATGGCATCAGGATACCTGGTAGCTGGACTGATGCTGTTGAAGACATCATCAAGAGCAGTGAGACGTTGTTCATATCTTGCTCTCTCTTTTTTTTCCTGCTTTGGTTAACGGGAATATCGATGTAGGTATACTTGATACGGTCACTGTTTGTGTAATTGGAAGCAAACATGTTGGCAAATCAACATTCTCGAGATATTTAACAAACTGCTTACTCAACAAGTTAGCCACATCGTTCGATCCGTTCAGTCCCAGCACGTGCTCACACTAATCCCATCGTCTATCAATAGCTCTGAAAATGTCGCGTATCTGGATGCAGATCTAGGGCAACCAGAACTATCACCTGTCTCTACTGTATCGCTCCATTCTCTATCAACGTATTTGCTGGGTCCACCATTTACACACTTGCATATGTCGTCGTCAGAGTCGGCGTCGACAGCTAAATCCGTCTTTCTGGGAGCGACGACACCAAAAGATGAACCAGATGCCTATCTCGATGCACTGTCTGAATTAATACGTGCGAGAAATGAATTAAAACAATATCGAGGTCTGCCATGTGTGGTAAATACTTGTGGTTGGGTGAAAGGTATGCTGTGTTGTCATGCAGTTACGTCTTCGTCTTCCGTTCTTTTGTGCGTTCGAGCTAACCAGTGAATTAGGCATGGGATACGATCTACTGGTCCACTTCATACTCCAACTCAAGCCAACACATATTATACACTTGGTTGATGAAACAACACCAAATAAGAATCTGCCACCCGATTTTGGAAGAATTTTGTCTCTGCGGGCGTCGAATGGTAATAATGGTGCTCAAGCCATTTATACTGTGCCTAGGATTGTCAATGTGGAAGGTTTCGATGAAATATCTATGAGGTGAGGCGTCGTGCGCTAAAGTATCGTCAGGGGTACTTTGTCATCACTCTCCATCATACTATGATAGATCCAAATTCGGAGCACAAGATCAGAGGTTGCTCAATCTCCAGACGTACTTTACCACCACGTCATCTCTCCAGACGAGCGTCGAGTCTTCATACACTCATCCAATCCAAGCACAGCCCTGCTCTATCTCGTTGTCCTCCACACCGATGAAAATTCAGTTCATACATGGCACAGTACCATTCCAACACACACTACGGGCTTTGAATGGAAGCATTGTGGGGTTGGTGATCGATAAAAATCGATATGATGACCCTCTGATGAATAGTACGACCGATAATAATAGTGAGGATGGTACCAACGTCCCCATACTGCCATTGAAATTGATATCGAATACGACGCCACTCCCATCCAAACATCTCCACTGCGTGGGTCTAGGTCTCATTCGATCGATAGATTTCCAAGCCGAATCAAATGATATAACACTGTACATCCATACTCCAGTAGCACTCGACTTGTTGCAAGATGTGAATCTGATTATTCGAGGTTGTGGTGTTGAGGTACCTGTGTCGTTACTAGTCAATGATTTCGGTGCTAAAAGTGAAAGTAGAAGAGGAGTTTTCCCGTCAGAGATTCCATACGTCATGGAAAGTGGCATGGTTGACGAAGGTATTGGTGCACTACCTAGGAAGGTTACGCATCGTAGAGGGTTTATAAAGTGATAGAGTTATGGCGTCATGGTGGTAGATCTAGCCAATGGTGACCGTGTTGCTACAATGGGGCCTTTAAAAAGGTCAATGAGAAACAGGACAAATTATATAGATTTATATCTCGGGCGTCGGGGTCTCGATGATGCGTTGACAGTGCGGTCGGTTGGAATTCGAGCTCAACGAGTATCGCGTTGGATTGTGAGATACAGTACACCGTTCAATAGACAGTGAGGGAAATCAACACTTTTTCTTCATTCACTGTTCATTGTTATGCTTTGGTGCACTTGAACTAGGTTGCACTGAAGATAACCTGAGTGGACGTGGATGAGTTGGTTAATGCTGAACTAAGCTCTTCATATGGATCTGTCTTGACGGATGCACGAGTTGTCAAGTTGCAGAAGTAGTACCTGGCTTTTCAACCACTAGAGTTACCACAGCTGTCCTTGTGAGGTATACTGAAATGAAGAGTATAATGTAAAAACAGAGCGAGGGACACAGCTATACCTGGGCACCTTGACTGCAGAGGGAACGAGTTTACGTTGACCTAAAGCCCTAACGACTTTGACTACGAGTTACTTTTGCCAGAGGTCTCTGAAGAGAAGTCAGTACATGCCTGGCTTGGCAACAGTCGTAGGGATAGCAATCGTGGTTGTCTTGTATATCGTAGTTGGAAATGGCACTTTAACGGGTCTGGTCACAATAGCGGTCTATTTCAAGACCCATCGGTACGTTTAGGAAAAAGTGGCCTTCTAACCATGTAAGAACGTCGTGTATGCGGTTTGGTATTGGATTGGCGCGATCACAGTGCTGTAGATAGTGTAGGTTTGTGTGATAGGAATTGTTGATATAGTTTGTTAGTAAGCTTAAATGAAGGTTGCATGGCACCGCCAATGCAAAAACAAGACGACAACATCACATTGCCGGTTTGTATTTATGTCCCGTTCGAAGTTATTACTGCCTCCTCTCGGAATTGAACCGAGGACCTTAGCATCTTCAGTGCTACGCTCTCCCAATTGAGCTAAGAAGGCAAGATGCGATTAATGAACATACATGCCCACGTTCGTCTAAATTCAAATAGTGTTGATGAAAATCGGGGTGGGAAATTGTCGATATTTGCCATGGCAGGCCCGTTCTTTAATGAGGGTTGTATTGCAATGCCACACAGCAATAGGCCCTCTGAAATTTCGATGAACCAGCTGACCATAGATCCAACGCAGAAGTGAACTCAAAGCGTCGGTATTTGTGTGTTACGATTGCTGGTCGTGTCTCTCAATCGTCTGTCTATCTCACCGAGGCCGCTCTGCACACGCTTTTCAACGTAGGCACATGAAGAACAACAGTAATAGAATGGCCAATAATAATTGTCGAGGAAAGAGAGCAACGTACTGACCACTCTATTACGCTTCATACTATCTAGGAGGCTCTCCACGCTGGTGCTGCAGCAGGATCTCGGCCTCGACGTGGTCCAAGGGTTTGTTGCGTCCAAACCACACTCACACGAGACACATCACAGAATAGGTCAAGACTTGCCACTAGAAGGCTGGCCAACATCGTCGCAGGCCAGAGCGACCGTCGTTGCTCAGTCAAAGATTCTTCTTTATTCACTAACGCTCAATTTCTTCATTTACTACAATCCGCGTGCTGACGCCGTTTTTCACGATGTAGTCTACAAGATTTTGTTCATCCATTTCGAGATTTCGCATGCGCTTCAGTTCTCTCTTCTGTGTTCCAAGCTTGGACATAGGGCGCGCAGTGTTCCTCGGGTCTTGGAGGGCATTTAGAACCCATGACGAGGCATAAAAGATTTGCGAAGAACCACACCCAGATTTTGTGAGTAGCGGACGTACTATTTGTCAAGAGTATTAGTGTGATGAGCATACAGGAGAGTGAGAAAAACATAGACTCACGCTCCTTTTCAGTTTCTGCACGGAGCTCCCGCATGGCTTTTCCAGAGTCCGCTGACATTTTTACTTGGGCCATTCTCCTTAGTTTCGACGTTAATGCTACGTCTGTCATTGCGCGGACAAATATGATGGGAATGTTCCATTTTTTTAGATCGGCAGCTACATGCAGTTCATGTGAAGTGAATCTGCATTGTCGACGAATTGCAGTGAGCCCAGAATCCGTACAGCCCACAGATCACTGATGCGATGACCAACCTGTCAACCGTGCAGATAATGATGATATCAAAGGCGTACAATTTGTTGCGGGTGACGTATGAATCGGCGGGGTGTTTGTATGTGCCAACACCTGGCACGTCCCAGAGGACAGCATGTGGAGGGAGCTCGTAACGCCTGCGAGGTTGAGTGAGGCTTGCGATGCAACTCTGTGGAACATAACGTACTCAACGCGGCTGGTTGTTTCCACTTCCCCGACCTCTGCGTAATTGTGATCACCCGGTTTAGCCTTGGTGAGTCTATACATGTCAATGTCAGTCGATCAGTGTCACACAATGTCAGCAGGTTGACTACTGACGCGTTGATGAATGAGGACTTGCCAGTCCCGGAGTTGCCGATGAAGCCTACATCGTAGATGCCATTTGAGCGTGTGTTGCTCGCACTGGACAGGATGCAAAACTCGACATTTCTCAACACTTGGACTCACAAACATTGTGCTGTCTGATGGAATCAATTCCAAGCTCCTTTCGAGCCTGCTCCCGCAATGTTTCTTCATCTTTCTCAGCATGGCCTGAAGGTGGACGTATTCGCAGCGGAAACAATGGCCGCTTTTCTGCGATATAGGCTCCTAATAATACGCTAACTGCTAGGCATGTTGTAACCAGTAGTTCTGACATTTATCTCGGGCTCTTGTGGGTTTTCTTTTGAGGGTCTTTATATGGAATCACAATTTCTAGATATACTGTTAGATGGGTACGCGTTCTCAGAGTCCCTTGTATGCAATACTGTGGGGTCACTCTCGTTTGACTATATAATCGTTCCAACACCTAAACCTATCCCATCATATTTAGTTGCTAATATAATGCAACTATGATGGAATAGATGAAATATAGAGATTAAAAGTCTCATGCTTATGCCAAACCATATCTATTCC
>QEAN01000077.1:16309-38046 GCA_006535955.1 Synchytrium endobioticum | reverse complement strand
ATAGGTACGAGCCGTAGCTAGAGAACTCAATTGTCATGTTATTGCCATAGATTATCCCTCTCTAGTCAGAGGAATAAAACTTATGAATGCTGCCTCAACCACTGCACAAAAGTCAAGTACTACCACCACTACTAATAACAGCTCATCATCATCTAGACTCGGTAGGAATACCAGATATTACTCTGTGTCTTCCCCCACCAATTCATTTCCACTATCCAAATCCTTCTCTCCGTCTCACTACGAACCCATCAAAGCTCCTCTCGATGAATCTCACCAAGATGACGACGATGTAGATTTATACGACGAGTGGGATGAGAACTTCGAAGAAGAACATGATCTAGATGATGTCGCTGCCGCTCGTCAAAGTGCCCAGCGATTACACAGTCACCTTAACAGCCTGATCCCTGCCTCTGGAGAATCTTCAACTTCCACCAGGCATGTCATGCTGAATTTAATGGTACGGCCCGAAACTCCTTTACAGAATATAGTGCTCAGCGAAGCTGGAAAGTCCGACCTTGTCTTGGCTTTTCAAACTGCCGCTCCTAATCATAATACGATTGCAACCAATCCATACACATCGCCATCCACTCACTATGCTCAGGAACTATCCCCCGCCGACCTTCAAATAGCTTTACGAGAATTGGCCAATTTCATCATCGCCACTATCAAAGCTGCTCCCCAGCATAACGTCGTCCTCCATTTACGAGATGTCACTGATGTACTAGAATACGGAGGTCCCTCTGGCCAATACTTTGTACAGTGTGTCCTAGATTTGGTCTCTTCTCTTCAAGCCCAACACCTTCCCGTTGTCCTAATGGCCGGCTGCCATCCATCTCTGCTAGACACTGGTAATCTGTCTCGAGATGCCATATTCTACCATTTACTATATGATGGCGGTATAGTACCCAAAGACTCGACTGTGAGAATACCACCAGCCGCCAAAAGTCAATGTGGAGGTATCAATCTTTGGCATGACAATCAACTCTTTGCCACACCCATTGATCAAGCATTGGATTCTTTTGTACGCATCGACATGCCGCCTCCATATTCGCGGCTATTCTTGCAATCGCTGCCCGAGTTGGACGCCGCATTGGATAAATGGTTGATCAGACTCGAAATTGATTTGCGGAACGAAATCGCTGAAATGAATTGGGCTAATGTCCGCATGGCCTGCGTATCACGAGGTATGTATTTCACCCAAATCTCGCCCCCCCTGCTGGTCTTGTCCTAACAAGGTCATTCTAGGCATCCAATTTTCTCCAGAAGTGGGTGTACCTCCAGGTAGGGAAGGTCACCAACCGCGAAAACTAGTCAACAAACCCCCTCTAGAACAGTACATATGGACCTTGGAAAAGATAGACAGACTAGTCTCTTTAGCTGTCGGTCAAGCTGTCGTTAATTCCATAGTTGGCGGCATGAAACAGAGCGGTCCACTGATTTTATCACATCATCACTTTGTCAAAGCCTTGTCCTTGATGGAAGCTGGTGATCTAGCTCATATCACGCATGAGCGATTTGGCAATACCGATCATCTTGAAGACAAACTGCCCCCGCTACGAAATGGTGGTTCGCCGAAAGGTGGTCCGGGTGGTAGTGGAAAGGGTGGTAGTGGATCTAATGTAGTTGCTGATGGTGTAAACATGCCATCTTCGTCCCCTGCTACCGTTGGTGCTGTTGGTACCACTGGGAGTAGCAGTAGTAGTAATAGTAATAGTCACACATTTCAGCAGCAGGAACAGCAGGCTACAGTAACACCGAAAGCACAAGATACATCAAAAAAGTACGATGCTCATAATTCGTCCATACGTTCTACGCGCAAGTATCTCAAAAGTAAAGGACATGAGCTTAGTCAGTATGAAAAGAAAATGATTAGTACAGTCATTGATCCAGGTACCCGCATGACTCTACTTTTGTCGTTGATGTCCGTCCATGCTGATCCGTCAATCTGTCATATGTAGCTAATATACCAGTGGGATTTTCAGATCTCGTCCTTCCTCCACCCACAAAGTTGGCTTTGCAAACCCTCGTGACCTTGCCGCTACTACGTCCAAATCATTTTGCCACCGGTATTCTATCTCAACACTCCCATCATGGAGTCTTGCTCTTTGGACCTCCTGGAACCGGCAAGACCATGCTAGCCAAGGCCGTGGCGAAAGCTTCCGGTGCTAGGTTTATGGGTGTCGCCCTATCCGATGTCTTTGATAAATATGTAGGAGAGGGCGAAAAGCACATCCGTGCCATATTTTCACTAGCTAGAAAGCTCGCGCCTGTGGTCATATTCATGGATGAAATTGATGGTATCTTTTCGGCTAGACGGGGTGATGGTTGGAATGGTAGCAAAAGAGAAATCATCAATGAGGCCATGAGTGAATGGGATGGTGAATTTTCTTTTTTTTTTGGTTCTAATTGTCCGTGTAGCAAAGAAAAGCTAAATATATCCACATGTAGGACTAAACTCTGCGAATCAAGGGGTGATCGTCATGGGTGCTACCAATCGTCCTTTTGATTTGGACGATGCCGTGTTGCGTAGAATGCCTCGTAGAATCTTGGGTAAGCAAAATAATGAAAACCTGACTCTGTTCAGGTCCTGACAACAAAGCCACAACCATAGTTGACTTGCCAACGGAGCAACAGAGGTCTAATATATTAGCTCTCCACCTTGCCAAGGAGAAATTGGATCCATCAGTATCGTTGGAAAATTTAGCAAAGCGGACACCTCTCTATTCTGGATCCGATCTCAAGAATCTGGCTGTTTCGGCTGCTTTGGCTGCAGTCAAGGAATCTGTCTTGAGAGAACTCTTGGGGTCTTCTGGAGCTGAGATGTCACGAACTGAAATTCTAGCCAAACTGGATTCTTTGGAAGGCTGGAGCAGTGATGCACTTGTGAATAGCGCATCAACTAGTAATGCCGTCGGCCTGTCTACTGAAAGAGTATTGTATCCAGAACACTTTGAAGCAGCATTCAAAGAGACACCGCCTTCTCTCAGTGACGATACTCAGACATTGGTGGAGCTAAGAAAGTGGGATGAGCAGTTTGGAGATGCTGCTGCTAAAAGACGTGGGGCTAGCAAGAGATGTTGGGGTTTTAGCACTGCTAGTCCGCTGAACAGTGGACTTGACAGTACCACTAAAAGTAACACTAGTCATAATACCACCATTGCATAAATGGCATTTCATCCGGTCTATTATGTATATATGCCTTACAATATAGTTAGTTAAACAGCTGTACACAGGATGGTGCTCGTACGCAAGTTGTAACATGAATCATGAATTCAGAGATGAAGTGTGTTTTAAAATAATACCCCATGACAGAAGAGTTACCTGGTATGACTGCTTGAGCGTCTCCAATGCTTCACACGGCGCATTCTGCACTTGGTCTTTCTGAGCCTCGACGCGTCCCTACATCGTTTCGTGATCAAGCGACGCTGAACTGTGCAACGCTTTTCTCTAACGTGGGCGTCTGTAACAAGCATTGATACATTCTTTGAAGTATATTGTATGAAGTCTATGGTATGAAGTCTATTGTATGAAGTAACCTCATGGGTGCCTATCTAAACGATATTGTTGTTCATTCGAATAGTGCTGCGGACCTGGCGAGATCCCAGCGCTGCCTTGGCCAGGAGTTGGGCCAAATGAATAGTATTGTCCTTCCCTGCTACTACTTGCCTCGTTGGCATCTGGAATAGGGCGATACACAGGCGCACTCCACATGATCTCTGCTTCATTAAGTTGGGAAAGTTCACTACCACCTGCTGCAAAGGCCGCTGACGATTCGTATATTGTTTGTTGGTTGAAATCGTATTCATGACTGAGATACGGATCAAAATAGTGCGGTTCAGTTGATGCTTGGTTGTCTACCACTAACGGATACTCCTGGTATGAAAGTAGTTGTGGCACATTTGGGTCGGGCGCTTCAAGTAGCGGTAAAACCATGTCCCAATCTTCTCGCTTTAGGTCAGCATCGAAATCTAGCTCATCGGAACCCTCTGGTTGGACCGATACTGAAGATGCAGCTGGTGCATTTCCTTCATAATTATAGACGTCATTGCCTACACCCGACACGTCCATTAAATCGGATGATGGAGGACCATCTTCCACATAACCAAGAAAATCCAGGGCCCTTTCAGTTAGCTTCTCGGCGTACTCGCATGCTGCATAAAAGTAAGTTTTCATTTCGGCAATGACCTGTTGCTGTTTATTTTCCAACTCTGGACGACATATTGGAGGCGTCAGTACATTGTCGAGAACCTTCGTCAGTTGCACAGACTTGAATTGGTACTTCATAAACATAAGTCCGTAGTATTCCCTTTATGGTGGTTGCTCAGTTATATCATATCACCACCCAAGGTACCGATACGCCACGTGGACTCACATAATGTAGTGTAACTCCGCGCATGACATATGTGATGTAGGAGCCATAGGCAGGTCGTCCATACTGGGCGGCGGGGATTTCCTTTCCAAAACTGAATCATCGGTCTATTTGATACGTGACACTGTGAGAAGCCTTGGGCAAACAAACCCATCGAAACTGATGTATCAGCGATTTGCCCAACTTGAACGGAAATCAACCACTTACCGCGTTTTCGAGAGACACCAAAATTTCGTTCGCGTTCATTGCGTTGATACACTGTCATGATAGAAGGTGAGGACAAAGAACTGCTAGTGCCAATTCAGCGCTTACATCGGCTAACGAGAGCCGTTCATCGCGTAATTCATGGATTGGGAGTGCCAGATCACCACCTTTGTTCATAGTGCTAGAATCAGCCACGTGTATGCAAGTATGCAAGTCGAGTTACCATGGCACATCTCACCTTGTGTTGACACAATCATACGGATATGTGGCGCCTCGCAGTCCGAAAAAATGGCATGCTTGGCCTCCAATAATAAACAGACCCTTAGAAGATGCTTAAGTGTTCCGGAGTGTTTCTCGAGGGCATTTTTTTTTTTATCATATATATAGCCTCTCCGGTCATCAGCTAGTAGTTCAGCTAGGCGTTTAGATACCAGGACATGATAACATTGGTATAACTCAAACCGGTAGGCATTGTACTCCCTGGGTATGGGTAGTAGTATGCTTTAGAGAGGGTTGGCAAGGCATACACGAACGAGTGGAGACAAACATGACATAAGTCTGCCACTCTATTGAATTCCCTGGGTCGGGGTTCAGCGACAGCTGACCAAGTTTGAGCGGAGAACCCGCTGGTATATAGGTTTGGCCTTGCCGTAATATCATCTGATGTTGACCGTGCGTTTAGCTTGCACAACACTTGTTTCAACTTTCCACAAATAGATATGACTGGCTTACCGCCAGATAACTTGTATTTATATGGTCCACCGGCTTCTGTTAAGAAGCTGCCTGTCACTCCCATCAAATGTCAAACTCGTTGTGTATATGTGGGCATACCGTAGTGAGTCCCTCGCGCTTGGACTTCAACCTTTTGGATATCTGCCTCATGGTCGCATTATCATCTTTGCCCGCGGCTTGTATTTGATGCACCACGAAAACGACAATCAAGATGACCATGTAGATTTTGGGCAATCTGGTCATTGTTGGGGCCTATTCATTAAGAGGAAAGGTGAGATTGGGTTGCAGCTGACATTAGCATCACGTAAAGCTCACGCACCTGTCGATGTTATCTGCTTATATTTGTTACAAAAGTTGTGAGTGAAGAAAAGCAGAAACATTGGAAGTCACGCGTCACTTGCTCACGAAAAAATGCTTCTGGGCAGTACATGTCACTCCTAGTTGCGTGGTTTGATCACTTGACTATATCAATCACCAACTTTCACAAGGTGTAATGCCACCTCAATTGATACTTACTTCCAAATGCTAGAGAGTTACTCGTGATGGTGGCGGAGGCATAATCCAACATCATTCGCGTTCCCCTCGCGCTGTGCAACGTGACTGACTCGCCGGGCGCCACGTACCGACCGCATGGGCAGGGGTAATTTATTTATTATTATTCACAAAGCAGATTTATTTGTCATCTAATTTACTTGGATTTCGGACCCTGCTACTAGCAATATCTTTGTTTGGTGAAGTAGCATTCTTGAACATCATTGCAAGATTTTGTGCTACAAACAACCCTTTTATCACACCCTTAACCCTCCTTGTACCGCTCCCGCCTTTATTATCATCTGCTGCCGCAGCCAACAGAGCACCTGAATCGGGTCTCTTCTCCGTAGCAGAAGCAGGACGACTACCGACAGAATCAGGATGACCCTCAACAGAACCAGGTCTCCTGCCAATGCTTTGTTGTCGCTTAGCAACCAACTTGGTCCAGTTTTCACCAAGCTGTGTTGTCTCAGCATCCACTATCACCTCCTCGTCCTCATCCTCATCCCCTTCCTTTTCCTCATCCTCCTTCTGTTCCGGAACGTCTTCGGCAATTTGTCGACCATCTGCAACTGCTATTGATGTTTTCAGTGCTTTGAGATATGCTTCTGGACCTTCACCTACTACCGTCTTGAATTCACCATAGTCGTATTCAATTGGGGGTGGTTCTACAAAGAATCTCGGACTGAGAGAGTCTGAGGGTATGGATGCTTCCAATAATGCAGCCGTGACGGGTGAGATGCGAGATATTGGAGGCTCTAGATATATGGCTGTATATTTGTCCCTAATCTTTGGTGGAAGCGAAGGGATTTTGGGCTCAAATAAATCGGGTGGTAAAAATGAGGCCATGCTGCTCTCCAGCTCATTCAAGACTGTTTTGCATGAAGCAACGTCCAGCGACGCCGGTAGAGGTTGAGCAGTACAGGCTAGGATGTCGCAGATTGTTTTGAAATTGCCTGTTGACGGGGGTAGGGTAGGTAGTTGTACTGATTTTGAGGCGATTACGAGGGTCTGAATAGCTGTGATTGCAGCAAAGGAATGAGAGTAGCCAGAACATCTATGTTGAATGACGCGGTGAGGCAGCGATTCGCAAGCATATTTGGCTCGTCAATTCGTTCTTACATAAGTGATAGACTTGTTTTCTCTGAGACTTTGCTGTCTGGGAAAAGAGTTCCCACTCGCCACTAAAATGTTCCGTTAGTTCAGCACGAAAAATTCGTGCATAGCAGTCGATATGCTCACTAGAGAATCAAACCAGACACCACTCTCATGGCAAATAGTCCTCAGAGCAATCCTCGACATGACGCGCAAATTCGGATGGACAGCTCCTTCAATGACTATACCACATCTAGGCTCGTCATCTCGTCCTGTTTCAGATGTCATTCCAGCCGCAGCTATCACCGATTCCTGGAACAGAGAAGTAGAAACGGAGTAAATGTTTGTACTTGCAGAAACGTGACTATACTCACCACTACCATAAAGGGCGACTTGGATAGATAATGCAGATCAGGTGAACGAGCCTTATTCCTATCAAATAATGGCGTACTTGTCGTTTGATCAATTCTCGTCCCCGTGCATGACACAAATCGGCGAAGCGCGTGCAGAGAACTTGTATGGTGGCAAAATACCCGAGCCACGCATATATAGCCATCATCAACCAGAAACTCGACTGAAAAAACGCCCGCGTATGATGTTGCTTCGTAATACTTTCTTGCAACGCGTTCACCTGCAGCTACGACTTGTAACTCATCTGCAAGAGTTTGAGGAATACGGTAGCCCAAGATGTTCTTTTGAACATCGTGCAATGTCTCGGTAGTGCCTACTAGGGCTACGTGCCCATCAGCCGTGACTTCAAAGTGACAGGTCACGTAGTTTGAGCCTGCTTGAGATGGTTGCTTGGGTAAATCACATAT
Organism: Synchytrium endobioticum; assembly: GCA_006535955.1. Classification (NCBI taxonomy): domain Eukaryota; kingdom Fungi; phylum Chytridiomycota; class Chytridiomycetes; order Synchytriales; family Synchytriaceae; genus Synchytrium; species Synchytrium endobioticum. The sequence goes on along the minus strand of QEAN01000077.1, from coordinate 30,297 downwards.
ATCTAGGACTTGAGCTTGAGCAGATGGCTCCCCGGTCAGCATATGATGTAAAACTGGGTGGGAGTATAACGGAATGCGTAACACCTAATTGCACGGACACGTGACATACATGAATGGTCGGCACCATCAGGCAATGCGATTCGACTTACGGAACTCAACACTTCGGCCTCGGTAACAAGACCACCAACATATCCCGATCCACAGATCCCAGTAACGACGTAAGCAGCTCCAACCATGGCCCTCATGGCTCTGACTTCTTGTAGTGCCCATGGTGAGATCATGAGCATTGAGGTCAAACACCCACTTTGGCCTGGCAGTAGATGTCCATTCTCTGGTTGTAGAACACGAACACGAGACTCAAATTGCTTCGGTAAATTGAGCGGTATTGGGCTACCTAAGCTGTCCAAGAATGACTGAACTGGATTGTTGTGAACTAAACCTGGTGGGACCAGATAAAGAAGCTGCACTTGAGGATCCAGCAAAAACTCTACCAGTCTACGTCAAGAGTGTAACATGGGCAAATGCGGCCATATTGGTTTGACTGTCAGGTTCCAACACTGACCTTGAAGTCTGCTGCCAATACCATGTATCAATCTTTCCGTACTTTTCCCTCTGATTTGGTGGACAAGATAAAGACGGTATATGGACGACCAGCCTATGGAAAGAACTTTATGAGCATGATTTATTTGCTATTGTGTACTTAAAATCTACTTTGGCTTTGTCTTGATGTCATTCCAAGATGCTCTAAATTGCAGATGCAACTCGATGGAGGTTTTTCTATGAGCGGCACGCTGGATCTGTGCCAGCTCGTGGGTTTTCCTCCTAATCGTGTGAAAGTTCCAATGTTGAGAAATTTTTTTGCAGGCTTCTCGTTTCGCAAGTAGTTCGCGGTAGTTTGATCTACATATAAACATACGATATGTTCGCTGTATGGCCAGAGCAGCAGCGTCTCTTTTGTCGCTTCCTTTATAACGTTGACCTGGTATGAGCAAAATACGTTCTACGTCTGATCTGTTTGCCAGTATAGCGATGATGTCGCCCTTTGTTATTGGATACAACAGGGGTCTAGACAGTAACTTTTGGAACTTGTGGAGCGACACTTCTGCCCAGTGGACTAGTTAGTTGTATGATGAAGGCTTGCATATAGGTGGGCGAACAGACACATATCGAAATTTGTCGTACCAGAGAATTCACGACATAGTTTGAGCACAAGGCCTAGAACATTATCGTATCCCTCAGTGGCGCTCAGTATCCTTTGCATATGTATACAAGCTGGTGAACTATCAACTAATTCTCCATTCTTGACGACTGCACCATCGGGATCACGCGGATACTTCGTGTCGTCACAATCCTTGGCCAGCACGTCCATACTTCCCATGGGAGTGACAGGCTTTGGCATTTCGGGCAGTGATTGTAGTTGCAGGCCTGTAGGTGGTCTAGGCATCACAAGATGTTCTCGTTTTGCTACATCTTGTATAGCATCTTTTACAGGATCTTTCCCACGGATGGGCATGAGAGCAGAAAGATCCGTGCCAGGGATAACAGCACAACGGGATAAATGCGGATATATGCCTGTTTCAGCGACTAGCTCGGCACTCGGCAGAGTCCTGCAGGCCTTCTTGTCGACCGGTCGGTGGAGTGAGCCTTTTGCAACTGGACGGGAGGGTGGTATGGTAGCATTCTGAAGAGATTTCTTTCGGGCAGCGGCGGCAGCGTTCAAATTGGTGGCTGAGGTAGCGCTTTTGGCAGTTAATTTTCTGGACTCGAGCGATTCGGTTGGTGCGCCCGCACCGGTGCTGTTTCGCGTTGATGATGGAGGCCGGGCAAGCGAGGAGGCCTTTGGGGGCATTCCGGGCAACGTATCTTATGCGGATCTATGGCCGTTGGCTCGCATCCGCCAAGGCTTGTTTGAAAGAGAAGTCAGATAAATATTGGACGCATCGGCATCTTATAGCACTTTATGCATTATACATGTATCGTACCTGAGGGAGAGGACAAGGACGGACGCCGGATTTTTGAGCAATTAATCTATGAGCACTACGCCGACAAGGGCCCCCTATAAGACGGAAGCTGTCTCCAAAAAAGTGTGAGCTCAATGCATTTCAGCTTGATTCGCTGCGAATGATTCAGCAGCTTCCACATCGGGCTCGGCATCTAACTTTCATCCTATGTAGAAGGCGAGATCGTATTGCCTTATGGCTCAACCTTCTACCAAGATGTTTGTCCGAGGGCCGAATAAGCAACATTGAACGTGTCGCAGTCATCTTACGTCACACAGAACAGGCCAACACTGCTCGACAGAAGAGTATGCAGGCACCCATTACGCCCATGGGTAATCTTGGCTCCCTCTGATTTCTCTCTTTTCTCATGACACTAGTTGGGACCTGTCCTGGAGTGACTTATGTACAAGATTTGCTCCAAAACAATCTATTGCACCAAGTCCTTGCCTCTGTAGATACGTCCAAGTTGAAATGGGGACCTATTGTAGCTGCCTTGGAGTCGGGTCGTTTGGAGTCTCTCGCCAAGAAGGGGTGAGCAGCCATTCTGTCGAGCAAGTGCTCTTTGCCCCATTCGTAACCTCACGCAAGAAAGGTCGGAATTTGACTTCATAGCATTAGAAAGCATTTTGCTGCCAATAGTATATATAGCAGCCAATGGTGGTGAATCAACACCTGACGCTTTGAACGATCTGCCCCGTCGATTGGCAAGACGCGTAAGCTTTCCTCATAGCCCATCCCGATGAAATTTTAAGTTACATCAGGCACTGATCTAGATGTTAGGAATATCGCGAACGTCAAAACTACCGACCGACACATGGGCATCAGCATTTACAGAATTCGCCGTGCGAACGCGTGTCTTTGAAGTTCATCAGCAAGGGTGCGTCACAGCAAAGCACGTTTTTATAATTTGTTCGCTCACTGCGCTGTAAAACGATCGTGATTACAGGCCGCTCACATCAAGTGTGCTGATGAATGAACTATTGGAAGGAATACGGATACGGAAACTTCAGGAAGAAGGTTTCATAGCACCATCTCTGTTATCCAACAAAATTGTGGACGTGCCGAAAGGCAGTGAACAGCGTCTAGCATCTATACTGTCATGTAGTCTCTATACTGTCATAGAATTTTGTAAAACTAGCGAGTACATGGCAAGTTCGCTTTCAGGGATTCCTTTTGGTTGCTTGTATTGAAATCTCTTGCCGCTGATAGACTGTGGAAAATCTACATGTTCTAGCAGGTCATGGAAGAAGGTTATCTGACATGTGGTTTACCCCAGAGTTTCTGGCGTCCACTATATATACCGCAGAAACTCTGTTAATAGATGGCCCTAGCAGAGAATCAGCTTTGAAAGGTGTAGGAGCTATTGCTACTCTCTGGTCTGTTTGGATTCGTAAATGTGGTAAAGCTCTGGTTTTTGAGTGGTTTGAACGGTCGGTTATACGATGACACGGCTTTCCCTTTGCTAGACGCATGGTCTGCATCCCCTTACGCCAATTCTATCATATCGCTGTTGAAACAGTTCTGTAAAAACCCCTCAACAGACCCAACCATTATATTGTACAGTGCAGTTGCATTGCTCTCTTCATACCCGCCATCAAACGATCCAGAACAGAATGCCGAGTCCCTGAACGATTTATGCTCTCTACTTCCAATAGTGTATCCACGAATACCAAGATCCGAGCGAGACTTAACAAGAGCATCTATAGCTCAGGTACTCCGTAGACTAGTTCCATCTGCTACGACAACGTTTTGTACAGCTGTACTCAATGGGGTGTCGCTTGCCAAACCCTGCGATGCATATGATGTTGCTCAATTGATTTATCTGATACAATTTGGAGTCACGCAACAATGTGATGCTCTCCCACCTGTTCAGAGACCATGGTGGAGAGTATGGGGTGAGACCTCGGCTGAAAGGACCGTGCCAGGTTTTGTAGCTGGGATACTGGAAGTTGCTCAATCAGTTGGGGGCATATATGGCAGTGCTGCCGCGGCTGGCCTAGCGTATGTAATTCATGCTCCGTCTCCTCGGAAATTTCGGTATCACAGGTGTTGACAAATTGTCTAGGAGGAGCGTTTTCGCGGCCAAACCTGATCCAGAGAGGTTTAATCTTTCTCCTGCCATTAGACGTGAGATATTTGACCGAGTATTTGAAATCATAACAGCTGAGGTTAGCAAAATTGTCAATGGTGATAAAAGTGTGTGCAGCATTAATATCAACCGACGACCGCAAAGCTGACGCATACACACCTGGTTAGTTTCCGTAACCGATGATGTTCGTGAAAGTATTGCGGTTATCTGTTCATCAACAGCCGGTACGGTTTCTCATCATGATGACTTCGTCACTTTGCCACAATATGATTGGAAGGCAAGCATCTAATCATCCTACTAATCTGTGTTTGATTGCCGTGGATACTAAGCTACCCGTATCTAAATAGCCCATACTAAAAGAATCTTTGGCTGTTTTATTACGTTCACCAGACACTCTATCACTGCCTTTGGATACAGTTGCAGTACTAGAATCAGGAAACAGGAAAGAAGAATTATATTCTTTATTAACTCAGAGAGCAGATCCAAAGCTGCGTCCATTTCTGTATGCCGAAGTCAGTAAAATGGCTTATGGCATAGGTTTGCTGACTGCCATTGCATGGAAGGATGGAGATATGGAAACAGTTGAAGATGTTTTCAGTGCAATTCTTAATTTTGTGGAATGTCTATCAAAGTCTTGGGAGTCTTGTTCCCTGAGCAGCAATGTGCCTAAAAGTAAGCCGGAATGCTGTGCGGCTTCTGTTGATGAACGTACCTAACCATTTATGTGCAACAAACAGCAATTGAACCAACCATGCCGGTGTTATGGTCACACTTCCGAACTATGCTTTTCTGTATCACCTCTATATTCAAGCACATAGCAGATGTGTTACCTGATCGACCAGACCTGGATTCTTCTGAACCTTTAGTCAAATTATTCCAAACGTTACGAGATATACATTTCGTAACATCTCGGTTCGGGAGCGAAGGATTCAAAGCATGGCAATCTGTAGTGTCGGCCTGCTGTGCGTGGTTCCGTACTCATGCTAGACGGCAGATAAAGGTGAACCATGATGATCTTGTAGCTAGGTTGATGAACGATGTGGAATCCGGTCCTTACAGTAGGTGGCGCACGTTTTGCTTCATCTGTAAGTCCTTGGTATATCGGTCCCAGACGATTCTTCAATTTAGTTGAAGACAATCCCGTGCGCAAGACTAGACGAACATTTTCACTGCTGGTATCAAGGCAGTTAGCCCGACATCTATCAAATCACATTATATCGCAGGTATTACTCCCGAAATGCTATCCATACTTATTCTTGTCATATTCGCCAGAGCAACCACTGCCACGCCAACCGCCGAACGAGGACAAGGATTTATTTGAAGCCTCCCATGCTGTGTGTTTGGCCATACTTGAACGGAGCGGTGCTGTCGGTCGTGTTGTCCAAGAGTTTGCTACTTGGTATGGAGCAGCGCTGATAGGGGTGTGTATCCCGATATGTTGAGGGTTTGTTTTGCTAACTACACACGCATTCAATGTATAAAGGCGTATCCAGATCCAATCGACTACGATATTCTTAGACGTGGATTTATTCTCTCAGTGCGAGCATGCTCGTTCGCGTCTTCGGCGACCGCATCAGCATCACTAGGCATGAACGCCGTTCAACAAGCAGAAGAAGTGGAAGGCTCGGAAGAATCTATTGTCCCCGATAATTCCAACGCTCTCTTTAATGCTCCAACCACATTCGATGACGTCACCGGCTCCGACAACGATGCAGAAGAAGACGCAATATTTGCAAACGCAACACCACCAGCGCCAGCACAGCAAGATAGCGAATCCGATATATTGGCATGGTCGCTGATAGCTAGATTACTATCAAAGATACAGGATCTGAATTATCTCATCGCGCATCCAGAATTACAACCACAGCCAGTTTTCAATAGTGATGGTGTAAAGGGACAAAGAATTGATTTGATACTCGATGCGTCACCATTGACGAGGCTGAATCTACATAGGGACCAACTGGGTATGGTTTTATGTGAAACTATCCGGGTTGTAGGTCTCAACGGGCTGGATGGTGTTCTGGAAGTGTTGGAATCTTTGTTACTCAGAGGATTCGTTCCTGCTTGGGCATTACCCGATGCAGTCGTAGGTTCCAAGGGAGCTAGCAATGGTGACAGAACTTCACCAGTAGGAGCAGATGATGTGAAGAGTCCAGAATCTGGGAGACCAGCAGCGGCACAAGAACACTCGGAATGCACATCCACTGCCAAGTACACATACGCAGGGCTAGGCATCCAAACCAATCCGGATACATCCCCGTTATGGAAATTGCTTATCAAGACAATTGGACAAGCACGAGGATTCGATTACGCCAGAAAGACGAAATGTGTCGGATGGTATATGAATATGCTCCATGTTGCCAGAGGCGCATGGAAGCAATACAGCAGGGAGAGACAAGGGCGGCAGAATACCGGCGAAGAGAGTATTGCGAAACCGTTGTTTCATGGGCACACGTTGCGAGCCCGGCTGTAAAAGGCGAAATCATGGAGGATATAGTACTATTTGTACCAGTCTGCATTCAGAGCTTGGAACAAACATGGCATCGAGTTGATGACCGTTCGAAATGCGGGAAAAGCCAGACGTCAACAAGAAAATCTATGTTCTATATGACACACGCATGAGGTATCAGGTTTCAAACGATACAAGCGATATAAGCTGGTGCCAAAAGTAATCCTAAAAGGGCTCTCCTTTACAGCGACACGGGCTATCTATAAGACTTGACATGCTTCTCGACATCTGAGATTTTTGGCATAACAGTCATGGCATTCCTCCTTGTGGTAGCTTGTCGAAGTAGTATTCTATGAATGCTGGAGGCGTTGAGCGAGATGCGTCTTCTGTTCTGTTATCCGGAAGGGGTACGTACGCAATAGCTTGTCCAGCAATCCGCATTCATATCTCCACATTTGCTCAAACAAGGAAGCAACTTGTCATGGTTAGAGTTCTTCTGGCCAGGCCATCCTGCATACGTCCCTAGTATCTGCACTGCGAGAAGGACGAGTAGGCTTTTCATGATGGTTGTCGCAGAGATTAGATGTGGGTGTGAAGATGCTTGTCACTTTGACGTTTCAGATTGTTGCAAGGTCACGTTTTCGTCACGTTTGCTATTGGCACAAGGCCGCGACGGACGGGGGATCCCGGATAACCAGTTCCAGGCCCGCAAGACCTCGTGAAATGTGATGGCCAGTGGCGGATGATTAGGCAGACTGGGATTGATGATACATAGTATATGCAGTTGATGAGGATTGTCATACAATGTGCTAATGTTGCGACATGCCACACATACTCGTTAAGTGGTACTGATATGTATGTACACATTAATAATGGACTAGACTGTAAAGTCTAATTTTTGTTTTTAATACTGACGTCTAGGACGTTTACGAGGTCTTTGAAAACTCTCGTTGCTGTCAGCGGTGATACCATTACTGTTGGATACCAAGGAAGACGAAGATGGTTGCGGGGATGAGATTAGTGATGGTCGCGAGCTGTGAGATCGAGTGTAACGACGACCCTGTTCTGATTGGGATGTTTCGGCCAATGGCCTTAGTGAAGGTTGCGGTGGCAGCACTGGGACAGGTCGAGGACGAGCGGGTGGCGATGGGAGCGTCAATGGCACAAACCCGGACACGCTGTTGCAGGTTGCAGTGATTTCGATTCTGGAGCGCAATCGTGCAGAGCGACGGGGTGGTAATCGTCCTTCTTCAATCATATACTCATCAATCTCGGCATCCAAGGCTACACTCCGGCGAGCCATGCGGTCGCGAACGAGCCTAGAATATTCAGGGTTGTCTACTTCGAGTTCAAATCGACATACTGGACAGGTGTTGTGAGAGCGCAGCCATGTTGTCTAGACGACGCGGTCGGATACAGTTAGGGCGAATGCGCAGTGGCGCTGCAAAGACACGCACCAAGCAAGAATTGTGGAAAAAGTGTTTGCACGGCATGAAAGTCGCACGGCTGTCGTATCCGTCCATGTGGGCCTTTGGCTGGACACCAGTGCGGATCGTGTCCATGCACACGGGACAGTCCGAGTGGATCCGTCGTGGACTGAGTACGGCAGGCGAGATCAGCGCATCAATTGCGGGCTGACTTGCGGCAGGCGGACCGGTGTGGTACAGCCCAATTGACTGCAGCAGCTGTCGCAATGTGACTGTCAGCTAGAGGATATGGGCATGGGGCATGGGAGTGAGACTGGTGGATGTGTAAATGGTGTGCGGATTGGTTTGGTTTGGTTTGGTTTGGTTTGATGCATGGCCCGCGGGAGGGCGGCGATGGAGCGACACACAGCCAGGACAAGGACACTTGATGGCATACCTCGAACAGGACCTCGACGCCTTGGGCCGGATCGGGCTCGTTGGCGGTATGGACATCTGGGGTGCTGTCGAACTGGCGACCCACTCGCTCCAGCAGTAGAAGAACCAGCCGTCTGCTGCTCTCGTTCTCCTCGTGGTCGCTCCCGTCGATGATGCTGTCGATGGTCGGCATGCCCGAGATGTCCACTCGTGTGGTTGTGTTGTTTGCGGCTGCACTCGCTCTTGTCGCTTATGTAGCCACCGGCATGCCATCTGTGTTGCGCCCGCGGCCCACTGCTCGCCCAGACACGAGACACGTCCTTCACTGTGCTGCCACGTACGCCGCCACCATCCCGCTCCATCCGCATCCACTCGCTTCGCGCAAACTCGAACGGAACGAATACAAACCCACCAACAATCGAATCTGGAGATAGCGACAACCACAGGCATCCTGTCAGCACTCTGCCGTCATGTTTGCACCAGCCGCATCGCGAATACGTGCCCACATAGCCAATGCCACGAAGGTATCGTCCCCGTTTTTCTTGCATCGACCGTCCGACACCGAGCCCACCGACTCCCACGCTGTCATAGACGAGCATCCGCACACTCTCGACCCCATCTTCGCCATCCTCCGAAGGCAGATTCGACAATAACGGCAACCGATTCGTCACCCTCATTCCTGGTGATGGCATTGGCCCCGAAATATCACGACACGTAAAGACCATCTTCAGCGCTGCAAAAGTATGCAAACCCCCCACCTCCTCCTCCCCCTCCGCATCCCCATTTCCTCCCGCGCCCGTGCACTTTCTGACACCGCCTCCAACCAGGTTCCTGTCGTGTGGGAGGAAGTTGACGTGACTCCCGTGATCAAGGACGGAAAGACCGCCATTCCCCTGCCTGCCCTCGAATCAGTCAATAGAAACAAAGTCGCCCTCAAAGGTACGCATGCGTGCCATCCCCTCATCCCCTGCATCGCCTAACAGTTTTGGCCCGCCCGCCCCCATAGGCCCCTTGGCAACTCCCATTGGAAAAGGCCACGTCTCGCTGAACCTGACCCTCAGAAGGTCTGCAGTCGTCACCCCATATGTACATGCCCATGCCCATGCCCATGTCCCTCACCGCCCCTCCGCCACCTAGGACATTTGACTTGTACGCTAACGTCAGACCATGTAAATCCATCATAGGCTTCAAAACACCATTCGACAATGTCGATACAGTGCTCATCCGTGAGAACACCGAAGGCGAGTACTCGGGAATCGAGCATGAGGTGATTCCAGGCGTAGTGCAGTCAATCAAGTTGATTACTGAAGAGGCCTCCAGAAGGTGTATCCGATATGCCTTTGAGTATGCCGCCTCGGTGGGCAGGAAGAATGTCACTGTTGTGCACAAGGCAAACATCATGTGAGTAGCGCACTATAGTACCGCACGAATGACATTGCTGGACCAATGAGCGCAACGTCATTGCCACTTTATTTGTCAAAACAGACTGATCGCCTTATCGGCAGAACATCTCGGCCCTTGCTCGAGCGACTAACATTCTGTCCGTGCCAGGCGGCAATCCGATGGTCTTTTCCTCAGTGTGGCACAAGACATGTCCAAAGAATACCCTGAAATCACCCTAGACGAAAAGATCCTAGACAAGGTGGTGCTGGAAATCGTTCAAGATCCCACAGACTATACCGAAACGGTCATGGTCATGCCCAATCTGTATGGTGACATTTTGTCGGATTTATGTGCTGGTCTCATCGGTGGATTGGGATTAACCCCATCCGGGAACATTGGGCAGAAAGCGTCCATCTTTGAATCCGCAAGTGTCTTTTGCTGCTTTGCTGCAGGTCTGTTTTCCAACTCTGACAAGCAGTCCTTGACACTGCATAGGTACACGGAACAGCGCCTGACATTGCCGGCCAAGACAAAGCAAATCCCACTGCTTTACTTTTATCGGCAGTCATGATGTTGAGGCACATGAATATGGAGACTCAGGCCGAGAAAATCCACAAGGCTGTGTTGGATACCATTGCCGAAGGCAAGACCTTGACTGGAGATTTGGGTGGTAAATCCTCTGGTACTGCCTTTACTCAAGCTGTTGTATCCAAACTCGCTTGAGTTCAGATCCACTGCACGAGGCGTAGTTTGGTGCTGTACTGGTATCAATAGTGTATCGTCAACGTGGCTGTAAGCCATTCATATCCATTTGTACTTGGTACCACTTGGAACCTTGCTGAATTTAAACTCTATGGAATCGTATTCATGCGAGACGCGTTGCATTGACATTGTATTCATACTATACCAGGGAATGAGTCCTTGTATGCATAAAGACAATGCGACTATCACTAACGCGTCAAGTGGGGATTCTGTCTCTCAGGTACGCCAACACTGCCTCCGTTCCTTTCTGCAGTATTTGCTGACGAGGATTCCTGGAAGGGTTACCATTGATATTCAATGTCTTTAGTGTTGTCAATAGTCCCAACTCCGATGGGACCTTCAAAATGCTGTTATTGCTGCATTATGTAATTATGTGTTGATGATCTCGCCATGGCTGGATCCAAGTCTGATGTAAAAAAGGCCAAGCAGGAACGACAAGCATTTCACTTTTGCGGAGCTCACCTCAAATCCAAGTGAATCAATCCATGACAAAATCCAATCTCTACATCCTCAATCTGATTCCCGCTCAATACCACTGCCGCCAACTCGTCAAAGACCTTTGCGCTGGGCATCACTCTAATCTTATTACTTGCCAAATTCAAGGCACTCAATCTCGGAAACATGCCGCCACTGTTCGGCATACGGCTTATTTGATTGGACGAAAGATCTAATACTCTTAATGACGTGAATTCTCCTGCGGGAAATTCAGACAATTGGTTGTGATGAAGTATTAACTCGGTTAGTGCTCTTGAGAGGGACGTTGGTAAGCTAACACAGGTAAGCCTGTTTTGATGCAGGTACAGTTTTTCCATCGCTTTGTCGACTTGACCTGCTGCCAGTGCTGGTGGAAGGGTGGCAAGTGATCTATTGGATAAATCACAGACCTTGGATTCAATGGGGATTGCTGACGACATGTTTGACGCTCCTTCTGTACCATCCTCTTCTTCAGTTGCTACTTACACGGTCAAACCAAGGTGAGTACAAGCACGAACTAGATGGCTTTCTAGATTGATGCCATACCTGCACCAACAGCGATCTTATCTCTCAAAAACCTTAATATCTTCACAGTCCCAGAAGAAGCTGGTATACCTAGCCTTATAGGGTTCCCTGTAAGGCTCAGCACGTTCAGTTTCACGAGTTTGCCTAATGACGGTGGTAGCTGCGATATACTGTTATTTGAGATATCTAATCTTGTCAAGTCCCCCAGCTTGACAACATCATCCGGCAGAGCGTCGAATGCGCAATCTCTCATTTCGAGTGTTGATAATTTAGGCGAGTGTCCGAGGACGGAAATGATAGATTTACATGGATTATAGGATATGAAGAGGTCAAGAAGTGATGGGGAGGTAATACAATCATCTAAATGGGTAAGTTTATTGAATCTGTGCGTGACGAGTCAGCACGTAAGCAAGTGAGTGATTCAAGTAGAGAAACTCACTTGAGGTCTAATCTTGTCAATGATGGTAGACTCACGATGTTTTCACTAAATAAAGGTGACACCAATTCATTTCCCTCCAAATTCATATCGTTCAGTTTCGTTAAATTTGACCACCGCGTTCGCGCAATACTACGCAATCGATTCTTACTCAAATTCAGCTTGGTGAGGTTGATGCAAGATGAAATATCTGGTAGTTCACCAGTTAGATCATTATCCGATGCATCTAAAACGGCTAAACGAACGGCATGTTGTACTCCATCTAATGACGTTAATTTGTTGGCTGACACGTTGAGATCAACGAGTGGTAGATCGAAAGCTGCGGGTGGGAGGGTTGTCAATAAGTTTGTCGACAAGTTGAGATGGGTTAGGTTGATCAGTGATAGTACGGTCGTCGGACTATCTACGAGACTGTGAGATTCATGAAGCAACACATGATCAATCCTACACTTGCATCTCTTTGAGGCAATTATTATGAGCATCTAGACAAGTTAATGCCTGAAATTCTCCAATCCGTGGATCCAATTCTTCAATCTGATTATCTGCAATGATCAATCTTGTGAGATCCGTTGAGTCCCACCACGATGGGCCATCTGCACTGGACCTATCCAATGATATATCAACCGGCCTACTACTATTATTATTGCCTATTACTAGTAAATCATCAAACAATGCTTTTGGTAGCTTTTCTAGAGATTGCTGGGACAAGTTCATCCGACCTGATAGTTTGAGTGACGTGTCAGCCAGCGAAACAACTCATCGCGGACTCATGTCAAAAAACTTCAAAAAGCCTCCTCGCTACTCGCCAACCTAGCTCGTATGTAGCATTGCTCAAGGGAATCGAACTTGCCTGTGGATCGTCCTTGTTGTATAATTTTTATCAACGAACTGGAGACAGCTGGCGCAGAAGTATTCCGGAAGCCAGCTTTTGAGGTTACATTCCTACCAGTGTCACCAGCGAGGCTGGTGTGGCTTCTCCTTGTAGATGTCGATGATTGCGGCATAGTCCTTGGTTTGATCGCATTTTCACCAGCTCTAGTAGATACTGAGCGCGACGAAGTTGCCCTTCTATTGCCTACAGGAACTGACATTGACCTTGGCTTGGGAATGAATGAGCTTGCCCTGACTTGTGTCTGTGGTTGATGGTGGGCGTGTCCCGTGTCAGTGAGAACGAACAGTCAAGTGCAACATTCAATCCAAGCAAGTATCGTGAATAGAGCGCGCGAGGAAATTCCTGAATTGCGGGATCATAGTAGCGAGAGCTCAATGTGGACTTCATGCACAATGCAAAACAACACTATTGCAACATATGCTTTCTCACAAAGAGGTAGCAACAGTACAAGGTCCGCCATCCACAGTACAGGTACAGCTCTTAATGGCAACCATATCAGTGGCCTTGCTACCAGCGCAGGCTATTTTGAAGACGAGAAAAAAACCGGCGTTTGGAGCATCATCGGCGAGCTTGAATGCAGCTGCCCCATCCGCGCTAATGCTCGTGTTCAACTAGAAATTTTACATGTGAGTTCGTATGTTGCTGTACTCACAATGTTCATAGTGTTAATCACAATGATCAAATATCATTAACTTACATTTGCTGAATCCGTAAATTTGACAGCGGGCACGGTGAGGGTACAAATGACTGTAGGTAAGCCAGTTTCTATTGTATGAGAGTCATGTTATACGCTGTACAACTTCGTAAATGATGTATGTGCGTGATCAGACCTCTCCCACTTCGCCAAATACACACCTTCCATAGGCTGATGTCCATCAGTACTAATGCTCTCAAAGGCAACCTTCATAGACGACATTCCGCCATCAACGGGATTGCACTTTTGGCCATCTTTAAATGCAGTGCTGGTTTTAAGTGCTACTGTGTTAATATTCGCTATTGGGCCAGTTGCATTCGTGGGCGCAGGCGGTGCTGTTGTTACTTGAGCCGGAGCCATTGTCTGAGGCGCTGGTGGTGACGAGACTTGTGTCGGTTGCGCCAGCTTGTTGCCATCATTGAGAGGATCTGGCGATTGGTACA
>QEAN01000076.1:22900-57169 GCA_006535955.1 Synchytrium endobioticum | reverse complement strand
TTTTTCTCCCGTTTTCTCATCCACGCTGCCACCCGCAGGTTGAATTCATCCTCTTCAAATCCTGGATTCCACGCACCTACTGGCAGTACTGGCTGAGCATGCTAGCTCTCTTCCTCCTCTCTGTGGTATTCGAAGTGTTCCAAGCCATGCACGTGATTCTGGACATGCATCTAGGTATCTAGCATCCGATTGGGATCGGAAAGTGGTTTCCGTTCTCTGCAATCGCTGACACTTGGCGCAACCTTTGACAGCCAAGTCTGCCAAGCCATTGGGATCCAAGGGGACGACGACCGGTACTCCCTCCCCCCGTGTACCCCAACAGCCCAGGTTTGGCTTGTTGTGGAAACTAAAGTACATCTTCGTAGGACCACCGGCACAGAAACGCACCAACTGGAACCACGTTCTGTTGAAGGGGTTGCTGCGTATGGTCCATGCCACCTTTGCCTACGCCCTGATGTTGGTAACCATGACCTACAATGTTGGATTGTTTTTTTCCGTCATTGTCGGCCTGGGCGTTGGGAACATGCTGGTGCGTACCCATGTTTTCTTTTGTCCTCGGCTGGCATCGTCCGACTAATCCCCCCAAACTGCAGTCCGCGCCGCTCATAAAGAGTGCCGAAAATGCCATGGGCGGCACCAGCGGTGATCCCAATTGGGAGCTATGCTGCTAACCCGCGGCCGCCGTCACTGTCAAACGAACCAACCAGCATATAGGCCGACTAGATTCTAAATCGGATTTCGTGAACGATGTATATTTGGTTTTGGTTATCCGTCGACTCCCGAATACAACATACCCCATTGCTTTTTGACTTTGTGATGATGACCTGCAACCACATTATGGGAGCCTCTGAGCCTATAAACCAGCAAGACCGTGAAAAAGTCACCTGCGCTAAAGTTCACGCAGTAGGGAAGTATTATTATATACAAGGGCAAAGTGTTGCGACGGATGCACGCCTTTCCCCCCCCCCCCCGTCGAACTCCGAGGGCGCGTGGATGGATTTTTTATCGGCGCCTTGTACTCGGTAGTACAGTACGGCTTCTCCCATGCAGTCCTGATCGAATTTGTCATGTTGTCAATTCACCTGATTTGTGCCAATGAGGCGAGCGCAGACCTAACAATACACGACGACTAGGCAACCGAAGAAATTTGCCTTGCGACCAACCACAGCGATCGCGGTTTGATAATTTCAGTCTTACCTACCAGTATTACCAGTCACCCGAGTCTTACCCACTCACCATGTAATGTATCAGGCTACATAGTTTACAAAGTATTTTTAAATCATGAACAACTGCAAAGTGTCGTTGGCCAATAATACAGCTAACACTGGGTGTGCATCCACCATTCCCAATGTCATGTGAAGAGGCCAGTCGTCCAGTCGAAGCTCCTCGTCTAGAGTCAACACTCCCTTGATTGATTTATAGAATCTAATCGTGGGCTCATGGCACCTAACGATCAAGATGTCATCTGCTCCATTCGGGCCGGCGTTGCTGATGCCGTTACTTTCCGCAGATCGACGATTGAAGCTCAGTAGCTGTATTGGTGCTTGTGCCAGTCGAATCGCTAACGAGACCTACCAAAGCCTTTCTCTGTGAGACTTGTATCTGGATCAACCGTAAATGCTAAAGAGAAACCCTTACGGCAAAGTTTTCGAACAAGTATATACCCCCGTCAGTACCAGCTAGGACAATCACGTTCTTGGCTTTAGCTGCATACGCTCCGACACACATCTATGACTGACGTGTACAACGAGGAGATAGACGAGCATCACAAGGTTACGAGTAAACGTACCGAATTCATCGGGCATGGCAGTTTGATAGTCCTCATCAGCAAACCATCGGCAACTATATACATAAACGGAGCATGTGTGCAGGCCAAGATGACATTGCAGGGTACATTGTCAATTGGAGAGTACGGCACACGAGCGGACAAGAGGCATCGTATACTGCTACTATTCAGTGCGTGTTCCTATTCGAATACGCATGATAAGCATCTAGCTGGAGCAGCTCGCAACCATCAACCTTTGGGCATACCCTGGCCATGTCCGGCAACTGAAGCTTCCAGCGTATGTCACCCAATGTGAAGGCGGTCAGATTTCCACCTACATCCCCAGCAATCATGATGCCTTGTCCAGTTCTTTCTTCGTGATGTATCAGACATGTCACGCACAAATCGAGATTAACGCGATCTAGCACTTGTCCCCATCCACATAACGCAATGACTCCATTGGCAGAGGCAGCTAACTTGAAGACGCGTATCAGCATCGACATTAAGAACACGAGTGTCAAGCATGTCGACGGCATACGCACCAGCCAATTGGTATCCGCGTGCGTATACAGAATCAGGGGCAAATTTGGTAACAAGCAACGCAGTAATGGATTTTCCCTTTGACTCCAGCGTATTCTCCTATTTTGTCGTACGTTGTGGGGTGAGTGTGTAAGCGTGCAGGCCAGCGGTTGCTCGCCCAAGACGCACATTGTCTACCGTAATAACTTTCACAACTCCTTGACACGTCCCCACTAGTACGGCCTCACGTATAGGCTTTTTAGTGCTGTCGCGCATGTGTAGATTTGACGCATTTTCAAATGCGCCCAGGGCTATACATGTAGCATCACTCCCGGTGGACTTTGACCATATATTGATTGGAT
The DNA here is from genome assembly GCA_006535955.1 of Synchytrium endobioticum. NCBI lineage: Eukaryota > Fungi > Chytridiomycota > Chytridiomycetes > Synchytriales > Synchytriaceae > Synchytrium > Synchytrium endobioticum. Next base: position 54,523 of record QEAN01000076.1, on the reverse strand, counting down.
GGATGGCCCTGCTCCTTCCTGGTGCTCCCTCTGGTGCCTTGAGTATGGCCGGTACAGGTACAGGTACAGGTACAGGTGTAGGTGCCGGTGCCGGTGCCGGATAGGATCCTGGCGGAGGAGTGTGAAGGCGAGGCAGCAGAGAGGGCGCTTGTGCAGGGACCGACTGACTAGCGACATAAGCGAGAAGCGCATTGGTAAGGTGTAATGCATTAGGTGGATATGACATGATTTGGTGGCCACTCGGCACTTCACTTTCCCGAGCTCATTACGCCATCCAATTGTCAAGGTCACTAGGCGCGTCAGACACTGGACGATAAAGTGTCCTGCGCTATGCTGCTGTACGCTGGGCACGTCTTGTCCCGTCCGCATCGTATCCGCCTGCAGCTGTGCCAAATGCCAAATGCCAGATGGCCACGCGCCTCATACTCTACGCTGATTGCGAGCACTCTTGTTCTCAACACGTTATATTGCTACTGTAGAATATAGAAAGACTGCCTCAGAACTCGTTTCTCATATTCAACGAACATTGCCAGCTATAGAGCTCGCTATAGTCAATTTTGCAGTAACACAACATTATAATGTACATGGGGTGGATCTTCATCTTCAATTATCACGTCGACTACCCATGGTGACTTCAACATCTCAGCCGCTGTAGCTCTATTAAAAGACATCTGGTTAGTAGCGACGAAAGTGCAAAAAGCAGTGAATCTTTCCTTGAATGCAACAAATGGTCAAGAGACAGACCTACCTCTGATTTGGATTGATTTCAATCATGGGTAATATAAAATCTGCTATCATTCCAGCTTCATCCCTTTTAAAATGGTACTTCTCATGTAATACATCTGATAGTTTCCAATACCGCAATTTATGGATATGTCTCAATTCGCCTATGCCGTAGGTCTGGCTGTCAACTATCTGATACTTTGAGAGCCCACCGCTTAAGCTAATTAGATTATTTACCTCTTCTATTGAAGATCTCGTTACTATATTTTCCAGATAAAGCTAATGACTTGGGAAAACCACCAAGTAGTTCAATGATTTGAGCGACATGATCTGCCATTGGAAACAAATTAGCATTCCCATTCAGAGGCACCCAAATCACTGTTGTATTCTTACCATCATCCTTGGTATACCTAGACCCAGCTTGTGGATCGAACATGTAATCCCCAGTCAAAAGCTCAAACACCATGCAGCCCAAGCTCCACATATCGGCACTCGAGTCATACCTGGCCCCCAGAATAGCTTCGGGGGCTCTATATTGCCTTGTCTGGATGTCATTTGTAAAATGATGATCCACCCAACAGGCGTTCCCCAGATCCGCTATCTTGACCTTGATCTTCTCATCTTGTGCTTTTCTTCGATCTCGTGCTTCCTCACGTTTCCTCCTCTTACGATCTGAATCCTCGCATGAGGTTGTAGTAGTCCCAGAGGTGGCCGTGCCATCGGTGCTATCACTTTTGGATGCATCGTGACCGTTGGTTGCATCATCTATCAATTTCACTTTGTTGGGTCGCTTCTCTTCCAATCGCTGTCTGGCTTCTTCTGATACAGAACTGGCCGTAGTTTCGCTCGGGTCGTTTTGCGACGGATCGAATGAGGTCTCTGTATGCCTTTTGTTGTTCTCCTCAGCTAACGAGATATCTGACAGATTTCGACCTAGCGCCTCTGTGGACTTGGATCTTATCACATCGCCAGGTGCCACTACAGACACATTCGGATGTAACGCTCTACTTGAGCCATTTGGGTAAGTTGCTGCTTGCCTATCAGGTCGATAATTGCTGCCACCATTCGCATTAGCTGTTGTTGAGGAGCGTAGTGAAGACGGTGGTGGGATATAAGTTTCAGGATGCTGTCGGGAGTCTACTTCAAACATAATTTTACCATGGCCCACATCATAACAATCCTCAAGAACTTCCATTGGAGAATCTTCGGTTTTAGTATCAGTCGAGGGCGACGTGAACGTGTCCATCGACACTGAAGTCGGATGCTCTGCTCTAGCATCGGGATCTGTCACCATTTTCCCGTATCCAGGCACTTCATCTACTAGTACGGGAGCTATAGCAGACCTCATATCTAAATCAGAATTGTCCTTGTTTGAGGACGCGGTACCTGGGTTAACGGACGACGCAGAAGATTCAACAATCGCGGCTGCTTTCTGGACCTTCTTCTTTGCCCTGTACTTGGCCTTTTTCTTCTGCTTGGCAGTCAGGACAGCCTCTCGTTTCATACTAGAAGGACTGCTTGCATCATCTGTGTCCATTTTCTCTGCATTGTATGATTCAGGCGTAATACCCAATCTTCTTATGGTTTCCGCAACATTTACGCAAAGCAGTACGTTCTAATCTTGCTTTCGTCAGAAATACGCAGCGCCAATGAAACACTGCATCTGCTTATCTTTCATACCTCTGGTTTCAGATCCGTGTGTATTATTCCACATTCTCGATGTAGATAGTCTAATCCCATCAGGACTTGTTTTATTATTCTCCTGACAATGTTTACAGGTATTCCGCGATGATGATACTGTCGTATAAGAGTCAACAGATTGGGTCCCAAGACTTCAAATGCCATACAGACATCTAGAACGAGGGAACCATGAACAAAAGAGCAAACCCTCGCAAAGAAACAACGGGAACTCACGAACACCATGGGGCCCTCTATGTTTATACCAGTCAAACAATTCTACTACAGCCTTTCTTGAAGAACTGGAGGGGTTGGCGGTGACGACCTTGTCCAGCAGCTTGATCTCGTCAAGTGCTGTTTCGGTGTAGTGTGGAGCGGATTTGACAATTTTGAGGGCCACTGGACGCCGCATCCTGTTTGCCTTTGGGTGTAGTGGTCGAGCCAACCAGGGCTGGTCAAACAACCAACATACCGTCTGTCAAGTGCTAACCACACAGTTGAGAAATGGCCCCATCCCAACTTGCGCACAACCGCATACCTCCCGTCGCTTAATGCATCGCCAACCTTTACGGGATGGTAGCCTCCTAGATAGACATTAATTTGAAATTAGTGCTTGGAGTTTTGTGCTTGAGGAAAGCTTGGTGGTGGGCAGGAAGACCAACCTTTACAATAATCCTCAGCATCCTCCTCCTCTTCCGAGAAGTCGGACTCATCGTCAGCCTCTTTCTCGTCATCAAAGTCCTCCAGGTCTTGACTGACAGCATCGTCGTCGGTTAACCTGGTTTGATGTTGAGTGTCATGTCAGATTAGCTCAGCCTCTCGGATAGACGCAATGCACTGCGACTGGAGGAAGTGCGCGATTGAAATAGCCGGACGCTCAGTCGGACTGTGAAGTTTCCTTGTCTCGTGGGGAGGCAGTTTCTGTCTGCACCACCACGACCGGCACCAACCACAAAGCAAGTGGGGGCCGATAGTCTCGTACGTACCTGGTCGGAGCGGCTCCTGGTGTGATTGGCTGTTTCCGCTTCTTATCACGCTGACTGCTGGTGCCTGATGAAGAGGCCGACATCGCTTTGGTTTGCTGGATTGTCGAATGTCGATCGCTGCTGCCTGGAGGTTCTGGAGACTGGTCAATAACACTTGAATGGAATGCATGGAATGCAATGCGATGCGTCGCAGTGCCATGCCATATGCAGGATGGCACCAGATGCAAGATGCAATGACATCCATTGAGCGGGGGATGGTGTCCATCACCGGTCTGGAGGAGCTCTGTAGACAATGATTTGTAAATGCAGAACGCCTGCGTTCGTCGGTCAGTCGCATATATTTTATACTGCCAAGTCTACTGGATCGAGACTGCATCATATCTCTCATTGCTATCAAGTACTACATCAAACGAAGCGTCCATATATTAAGCTGGATCCATATCCTACTCCTCGTACTTGACCTCATTTGTAGCGATTAGACGACACGCTAGTGTACCTGTAACATGCGATCCACAAAAAACATGCAGTGCTTGGCATCACGGTATTATAAATAATCATGCAGATCCATCTACAACATCACATTACGACATGGCATAAGGCCGATTCCGTCAGCCAATGACAATGTACTTCTGCAACAGTTCTGCCGCATCGTGCGCATTCCCACTTTCGCACAGCAACAGGTGGAGGTTGTACGCGGCTTCCATCTTCAAATTTTGTTTCTACACGCCGTCGCGTAAGACAATGCTTGGAAAAAAAACAGGCAATGCCCAACGGCGCACGCACCTCTTTGGCTAGCCCACCGTCATCGTCCCTGTCATGATCCGACGCATTAAGAACCCGCTGATAATACACATAAGCGAGGTTTCGCAACCCGACTTGGTGAAGAGCTCGACCGACATTATACGCAGCTTCTGGTGATTCCTTTTCCAGCTCGTAGTACTTGAATATGAAGGTGAAAGCCTATGACAGGGCATCAACACAGCTCAAGTAAATCAAAAGACCAAGACTCACCAACGCAATGATACGATGCTTCTCATCCACCTTCTTCATGCACGCGCGATTCAGATACGCCATTCCTAGCGACAGGGTTACGAATGGGTCCGTCGGAACCAGCTGCACCGCGCGCAGGAAGGACCAGATTGCCATTTGATACGCCTTGGCTGTGTTGCACGTGTGGCCGTAGAGCAGAAGGAGCATGACGTTGATATCCTGCGGCGTGCTTTTCCCGTCCTTGATTTGCTTCTCGAGGACTTTGAGGTGCCGCGCTAGCAGTTTCTGGGTGTTTGACGATGCAAAGATGCCGAGAGCTTCAGTCGTCCTGTGTTGCGACGACGAGTAAGTGTGGCCATTGCATTGCAATCGGAAATGGGGGTAAAAACTCCTCCTTCAGACGCCAACGTACCCGGAAGTCAACGCAGCGGTGAACAAACGATACGTGTCATTCAGATATGGGCGGTTGGAGACAAACCACCGCGCATGTTCGGCAACAAGCTGCATGCTGTCTGCCATTAAAGCGGTAGCTACGGTTTGCGACATGTCAGCAACCCATTGTGTGAGGGCTAAAGAATCTGGTGCACACCCATCATATGAATATGCAGCTTCGCCGACTTGCTTTCATCATGGTAGTACACATTGGCGTCATGGCATTTTTTAAGAATGCTTTGAGCCTGGTCTGACCGGCCACAGATTATCAAGGCGTATGCACACTAATCGTGAAACATTTTCCGTGACTTGCAGAACTCGACGAGAAACGTGTATGCGCGCACCTTGATGAACACACTATACCATTCATCGAAGGATAATCCTTGGTATCCTTTGCACGGTTGTGTATTCTCGTGACCCTTTCTTGACCTGAATCCAGTAAATTTCTTTTGTCTATCGGACTAAATGTGTGGCCAAATGAGTCAGGCTCAAAGTTCAAGCGAGCTTGCCAAGTAATCCCACTTACAGGATAAAAGACTTTGCATTCGGTGAACCTTGCAATGAGCTTGAAGGCCTCTTCGATGTATTGTGCCTATTATCAAACACATGGTGATTTGAAAGGACGCAGACCACCAATGAAACACGCACAAAACTTACCCGTCGCACTTCATTCCCAATGCCTGTGTACAGAACCAAGGAAGCTTGATATATCAGTTTATTTTCCGCTTCTAACTCTCTTTCCTTGGTTGCGCCTTCAGCCTCACGCTGCGCCTTGGTGGCAGCACTCACCCTAGCCTTGGCCGGCTCTTTAGATACTCTTGATTCGTTGGCGATTCCCCCATTTTTAGTACGAGTGCCCTTTCGCTTGTTTGGGGTTTGGTCGTCACCAGGTTGGCCTGACCGTACTTGTAAGCTTTTAACTAGTTAAAAGGGAATATGAGCTCCAACGTCGGAAAACGGACGAGGTCTCAAGTCTTTATGATGACGGCTTTACTTACTTTCTTGCGTCAATTCGAATGCCTTTTCTTCTTCACCCATGTGTTGATAAACTGTCGCCAATTCCTCCTTGGCTTTAACATCGTCAGGTGCGACTTGAAGTACTAGTTGTGATGAGAGAATAAAGTGAGCTGCCTCAAGGGTAATAGAGGGTAGTAGAGACAGACGACGCATTGACCCGTACCATGACGATACCAAGTGACAGCGTCATGCACCCGGCCAATTTGGAAGTAACAGTATGCAATGCGAATAGCAACGGTGGAATCCGGCTATGATGTGGGTGTGAGCGGAAGCGCGTTCGTCTTGCATGCCAAAAGAGGGACAAATAGATATCATAGATGTCATACATTTTGAGTCTGCTCAAAGGCCTCTAACGCTTCATCAAACATGCGCTTCTTGGCAAAGGCTTCGCCTACGAGATGTAATTGCTCCGGATATTGGGCAGCGACTAGGAATAATCGTCTGAAATGATCCTAATTTTTCGACTAGGGGTTACGATGGTACACTCGGTTTCGAGGGTATGGTATGTAGGCGTACGTACTTGAGCCAAATCATTTTGATTCAACATCAGCCTGCAAATGCCCAGCTGCGTTCTCAACTCAATGGGCATTCGCTCGCAGTCTTTCATCACCCCGCCTTCATAATACTCTTGATCATCCATTCTGAAATCCCAATGAGTTTCATTAGCTCTGCCCTGCATTCGTCTGACACACTGTTTGATGACGGTGATTCCGCGTTCGTACTGTCCTGATTCCACATATAACGAGGCCAGCGAATTGACGTCCAGATACCTCATACGACACGGAACGACAACGGTAGCACCTAGATCCAGCTCGGCTGTGGTTTCCGCGTCTTCATCTGGCATAGTTTGCAGAGGCTCGACTTTGTCAAGTTCAATGAGGTCTTCATACAAATCAATGGCTCTGTTCAACAGGCTCATCTTCCGATACAGTTTCTCCAGCTCGCGGATCACTTGAGGATTATGCGGGACGAGCTTCAAAATGGCCAGGAATCCTTCGGCGGCTTTTTTGTATCTGTTCTTCTCCACCAAGAGAACAGATCGATCCCACAAGGCATCTACATCGTCTTTATCGGCTCTGATTGCTCTGTTGATGCAGTATAGAGCTTGATCGACATTAGCGGCCCGCCTGAATTTGATCGCCAACTCCTTCCACAGAGTGGGGTCGGAAGTGCCTAGATGGGCGGCCAGCATGTAACATTGCAGTGATTTTTCGAATTCTCCTTGCTGTTCCAAAATGGTGGCGAGCGTAATCCATGCAGTTTTTGCATTTGGATTGTCTTTGATGACTTGTTTTAAAAGAGCGGTTGCTTTTGCAAAATCGCCCAGAGTAAATGCCGTGTTTGCTTGGCCAATCTTCTTGGCTTGGTCGTCCGTGAGATTGGATTCACGAGCTCGGCGTCGCGCTGCCTAGGGATTGTAAGGAGTGACACGGTGCGGCATAGTATAGTATAGTGTGGTAGGGCATAGTGTACCTTTCGAGTGTGCCTCTGACCTTGGTCTTCATCCATGGCTTCCTCCATTTCCTTGAGAGCCTCGGCATCATCCTCCCATATGACAGCGTTCCCGTAATCACCCAGGCCGCTTTCAGCGGTAGCAGCATTCATCAGATTGCTACATGGTGCTGGGGGTGAGCGTTTGACGGGGTTATCCAAACATCAGGTTTTTGGCAGCACACATACCCGACATCGGCAGGGATGTCGTCTTCATGTTCAGGATCGGAGTCGTCGGCCGGGTCGAGGCCAGGCGACTCGTCGTCATCGTCATCGTCGTCCTCATTGTCTTGGTCGTCGTCGTCGTCGTCGTAGTCGTCATGGTGGTGGTGGATGTGGTCGGTTCCTTCATCGTCGTCATAGTACATGGACGTGGAGTCGTCGTCGTATGGGGCGTTGGACGCATGGGGGGCAGAAGGCAGGCGGCCCTGGCAGGCGGTGGTGGCGCAGTGCGAATGGAGGTGTTGATTGCGGGGGCCACAGGCATGGTGGTGGTGGTCGTCGTCGGGATCGAGTGTTTCGTAAAGATCTTCGTCGTCGCCATCGTAGGCCTCATTCAGAAGCTTGGCAAAGTCCGAGGCATTCATTGCTTTCGGGCAGGCAGGCGACTGTCTTGTCTATTGCATGCATGCATGAACTTGAAACGACAAAAAACTATTGGGAACGCCAACAGCCATGGCGTTTCATATCACGCAGTTGACATTGCAGAATGCAATGCCGTCCAAATGGACTGCTTTCCAGCTGCCTATGGCCAGTCCTGGTGGTTTCAAGAATTCGAAAGGCAGTTGACTAGTGTGAGAAGGCAGAGTTCGGTTCACCGTGTCGACCATACAGCCGCACCGCTGTGAGGTCGTAGGGTCAATAAACTCTTATACTTTCGCCCTAACTTGGCGACAACAAAATACCGTAGTTGTTGACTAGGGAGAATGGTAAGAGATCGTACATTTTCTTTCACACTTACCCCACAAGGCTATGAAGAGTCTTTTCGAAGCTCATGAGGTGTCGTGCTACTACATATCTAGTGCCTATCAGCTATTAGCATAAGCGGCAACTACAGGGCTAAAGTAGCAGTCAAATGGCCATCATGAAGTACATGAAATGCCGTCCTTGTTGCGCAGACAGGTTGACCAAAGAGGCATGGCAATTCCATGCCATTGCGTCCATTTGCCATATGGCCCTCGTTCGCATTCAAAGGTGGCATGTGCGTGGAATAGCTTGCAGCGCGGCGTCGTACAAACGCGCGGATGGCACGTCTTCACCAGTCCATAGGTGACCCAGCGCTTGGAAGCAGTGACAAAGATAGCCAACCCCCAACCGCCCCCTGGTTTGCAGTGTGTTGGTCTCGAACCCAGGCTGGCAACGGGCGACCCACCAGCCAAGACAGTCATAAATCAGACAATAACCGGCAGCTGCATCGCTCGGGCTTGACAAGGCCCTATACAACTTGTCCAAGGCACATGCTTATCGGAGCAACTGGGAGCGGGATAACGCCACGTGGTGATTGGGCCTGCTTCCTCGCGTCGCCGCCAACATGGCCAAGAAGAAGAAGAACAAGTCTGCCAAAAAGGGCTCCTCATCAAAGACTCCCGTCCTGTCTGCCGGCCAGTCTGCATTGCTACTGTTGTATCTGACGTATGTCCTCATCCCTTGAACCTTCACATATACGCCCTGCGAAACTAAACACAAGCGCTCAATATAGAGTCGAAGCGAGACAACGGTCCCTCGCATTTGCCAAACACCGCCTGAAGTTTGAGTACGCATGTCATCTTGACTTGCTTCCACATCTTCCATCTGATCTTGCATGACACACACACCCTCCCCATCAACCCTCGTCACAGAGCGCACGAGAACGTGATGCTCCGCGATGCACTAAAGACCGTGGAACGCAGAACCGTACGCCACGCCACGCCTATCCCAAACCAATCCCGCCACTTACATCGGTTTGACATAGTTCGACCACCTCAAGGACGTCACCACAAGCCTCCACGCCGAGCCCGCTGCCTCTGCACAATCGCGACAATGGAACACCCTGGTATCTGCCGACCAGGGACTGATGCACCAACGGGCTGTCATCCAAGGTATGCCCACTCCCACCACCGCCGACAATGCCAATTTACACCGTACACACCAAACCAGCTCGCCAGGATGCAATCCACGACCTCCGAGCCACCATCCACACCCTTACAACTACAGTCACCGACCTGCAACTGTACGATGCCACCACTACAAACATTGCCCTCATAAACTCTCTCAAATCGCAACACGCCGCCCTCCTCGCCTCCCACTCGCTGCAAATCACCAAACTGACGGCCCGCCACAACCTCGTCAAGTCCGTCATCCGTGCGCGCGCATTATCCTCGGAGAACAGCGTAGAGGAAATCGCCACCATGCTCGAAATGTCCAACATGTCTACGCTCCAAGTCTCTGCCGCTGTCCGGAACGAGCGCCTGAAATCTAGACACGCTGCAATGCACGCCGAGCTGGATTCCATGACCGCCCGCATCCGTATGCTCGAGAATGATAACCTCCGCTTGCTCGCCCTCGCCAACAACCACAAGCAAACGATATCCGGCGGCGACAACGACCAAGCATTGCTCGACGAGGACCTGCGCAATCAAGTCGAAACCTCTGCCATTCAAATCCTCAACTGCAATAACCACTCGGATGCACCCGACACTGAGTCGGACTCCGACAGTGATTTGGAAGAATGGGCTTCCAACTTGGATCCCAATGATTTAGAGGATCCTGCCAGGTCCGCCGAACAGGTCCAGGCCGATGACATCGTCCATGCGCTCCTCACTAATGTTAAATTCCAACGCGATGTGCACAGACTGCAAATTCAGGGGAATGGAATGCGTATCACCCTAGGAATGCAACTCGCTGCTGGTGCAAAATACTATAACATGCTGACTACACTGTAATATCCCTGTGTGTGCATCAAAGATGCGTTGTATTCGAACCAGAGAAAATATAAAGTTTCGCGACTCCATGAGCCGCACGAGCAACTGAAAGACGAGAGCTAGCGCAATGCCTCTTTTTACTGTGCAATGTACGAGCCGGTACATCTGAATACTCATTACTCCAACTCAAAGGCACACCTGCGCCTTCCTCCACAACCCGCTCTTTCCACCACTCTTCTCAACCAGCTGGACCTCTTTGATGCTAATGCCCTTATCAACGCCCTTGCACATATCGTATATAGTGCAGCAAGCAATAGAAACGGACACTAGTGCTTCCATTTCCACACCCGTGCGACCCTCGCATTCGGCCCGTGATTCGACAATGATACTTTTATTCCAATCATCTAGAGTGAAGCCTACGGATACATGGGATAGGTTGAGGGGATGGCACAACGGGATCAAATTGCCCGTTTGTTTCGCTGCTTGGATACCTGCGATTTGTGCTACCGTCAAAACGTCGCCTTTCTGCATAGAGTTGCTTTTGATCAAATCATACGCCGCTTCACCTAGCATGACTTTACCACGGGCTATAGCGTATCTACAAGTAACAGCTTTACTATTTACGGACACCATACATGCTTTTCCCTGCTGATCAGTATGTGTTAATTTGGGTAATTCGTCCGCCGGTGCGGTTTCAGTCGAGTATGGGCGAGGAGTGATGTACTTCAATAAATTTGGTTGCAGTAACGTCAATGGGATATTGGCCTTCTGGGACTTGAGCGAATGGTGTAATGATGATGATGTATGAGGCTGTAAGCGTTGATGAGGTGGAAATGGCCAGATTTTTGTGACGGACAACATGTCTTTAATTCCAGGTGTACGATTATTGTTAGCATGGGACAAACGTGCTGGCCTCCAAGTCATCACACTTACCTATATTTGCTGACAGGAAAACTCAAGTTACCATTGACTCATCCACCAATTAGAATCATAGGCCGATTGGGCATTCTGGCCAGTTCAAACATACCTGCGTGCTGCTTCTTCTTCCTCTTTACTGAGTCGTAAAAGAAGAAAGTTGAGACGGCCATCTGCCAAGCAAAGCGCAAATCGTGATAGTCACCTCACCTGCAGCGGTAATAACCTCCAACAATTGCTCGTCTGATGCTCCCTCTCTGATGATATCTCGTAGGTTGACTTCAGCATTTCCGAACAGGCACACCTTCATGTTGCCATCCGCCGTGATTCGAAGTCGATTACAAGTGTCACAAAAGTGGTCGCTCATCGACGTGATAAATCCAAACCGGCCCTTGAATCCGCGAATTGCATACGCCTAGCGTCTGCTGCTCTATTAGAGTCTGTTCAGGCTCGGATGCGACGTCAAAAAAACATCAAATCACCTTTGAAGTATCATTTGGCTCATCCGACAGCTTGTATAATTCCGGATACCTGGCTCTAATGGTTTGTAGCATGTCCCTGTATGGTACGAACTTGTCTTTATTCCATTTGTTACCTATCCAAGTTAGCAAAGGTGTTGTCCGTGAACCATATAAACCTTGGTCAAAGTCTCCATCCTGACCTCCAAACGGCATGTATTCTATGAATCGCACATAGACGGGCCATTCTTTTGTCATTTCCACGAATGGCAGTACTTCCATATCGTTCACTTTCTTCATCACCACTGCATTGAGCTTGAGTGACGGGACGTTCAACCTGATGGCTGCTTCTATTGATTCGATGACATGATCCCAGCCTAATTTGTGAGACGGAATTGGCTTTCAAAAACAACCGGAGGATAACTCCCCAACCGCCTGAGCATACCCCTCCGTCTCGTCATGAGCTCGAACTGAAACTTGTCAAGTGTATCTAAACTAACATTCAAGGAATTCAGTCCGTTCTTCACTAAATCTGGTAATTTGCGCTTCAGCGCTATTCCGTTTGTGGTCATGGCTATTGTTTGTAGTCCCAATGGACGAAGTTCGTTCAATCCAGCTGTGTGATGTTTGGTCATTACTTGGTCTGTACATTCAACCGACACAGGAGGACCAATGACACGGTACGACGACAGTCACATACCAACGATATTCAACAAATCCGCTCTAACGGTGGGCTCTCCACCTGTCAACCGTATTTTTGTCACACCTTCTTGGACAAACAGCCTTGCCAGTTTCAGTATCTCAAAAGCACTCAGCAGCTGTGGCTTAGGAGTCAGCGGTACACCTTCAGCGGGCATACAGTACGTGCCTACGTCGTAACATCCCCGTGAGCTTTTGTACTTTGTAATCGATTCTTCATACAACCTACACCGGAGATTGCATCGCTCCGTCAATGATATCCGTAAATACGTATGATGACGATTGAATACATCTGTTAGGTGGGGGGACAGGTATGGCCTCGTGTCATCAATAGCTTCGATTTTGGCCTAGACGTTAGGGATTACGTTCGTGATGCCATGTCACCGACAATTATAGCATGCAGCCATCATTACCTTTGCTGTCTGACGTTTACTAGCCGTTATGGTCTCGGGTGCGCCAGGCAATGCAGCTGTTGCGGTCGACACGTATCTGGGCAGCAGAATGGTGCAAGCTAAACGTCGAGCTCCTTTAGAACTTGACTGTAATTGCATCATGGTTGAGCGATCACGAATACTGCCCTCAGGCCTGCTTGCTTCATCCAAGGGAAATTGGATGGTTGAGTTGTGCCATTCTCATGTCATGTCGTGGGCTGACGGGCACAATCAAATGTGGACGATGCAACTGACAAACGTGATCGCGTTGCGACGACCATCGACAAAGATGACCCTGGAGACTTGGCCGAGTTACGGCGCTTGCAGTTACCGCATTTGCACAACTTTACAACTTTCTGTAGAGCCGATACTTACGATAGCCCACTCATATGCAATTGATTCAACTAGCGCATTGCTATTCAACCTTTCAACAGCTTTGCCGTCGATGTGGGCATGCGGAATGTGTACGGGTACGACCAGGACTATTGCGCCAAGCGGATTCCCGAGCTTGATGAACATAAACTCACGACAAAATGATGAGAATGCAAAGACTGTATTTCTATACGATCTGAAAACTGAGCAATGAGTGCATGTGCAAACTGTTGTATCGTTACAACGAGGTTGATTCGGACTTCTGCCTTCAAAGGTTGATACCTGGAATACTAGACACGGGCATATCAACAATCTCTTGGAATACTCGCTGTATAATTTTGAGGCCTTCATCTAGCTCTTCTTCGGTAATGCATAGCGGGGGAGCCTAAAACTGGGGCGTGAACCTACCATCCAGCCTAGATTGTCTAAAAGAATCGACTTCCTTACCAGACGAATGATTGTTTGATGAGTAGGCTTGCATAGTAGCCCATAATGCTTCAAAAGCAAGGAGATGTGCCAAGCCGTCTTGTCTGACCTGCTCTCGTCGATAACAATAGCATTTAGTAGTCCCCGTCCTCGAACTAGATTTTTTCTTCGCACAAATAAGCACAAATTCCATAGCAGGAAACGGCGACGCTATACTAAAAGTGACCACATCCGTCTGACGTTTACCTGTTGCAATCAACGGTGAGTTCATGGCCACCACAGCTTCACGGAACTTCCGACCCATCCTGTCAGCCTATCATTCATGTCTGATTAGTACTTCAAAATCATACGAAGAGTGAGCACAGCATATTTCCACAACATCCACAAAACGGCTACATACATTCTCAATCATTCCTTCATCACGAAGGACCTCCAAAGCAGAGATAGCAACTGCTGATGCTAGTGGGTTTCCACCGTACGTAGATCCATGTTCACCGGGTTGTATACAAAGCATAATGTCTTTGTTGGCCAGGACGGCCGATACGGGATACATCCCTCCCGATAAGGCCTTACCGAGGATTAACATGTCGGGCTTGACATTTTCATGATCGATAGCTAGCAATTTACCTGGTGTAACTGTCTTGATTAGCACAGTACTTGGACCGAGCGCGAATGATGCATGGCGACATCTTACCGGTTCGACCCAACCCGGTCTGGATCTCATCAGCAATGAATAAGACATTATGCTTTTTACACAGCTCATACGCCTTTCGCAAGTATCCATCGCTAGGAATAACGATACCGGCTTCTCCCTGGATGGGTTCAATTAAGAATGCAGCGACATTCTTACCATGAACCTTCAGAGCAGCGTCCAAATCATCAAGGCTATCATACCGAATAGCACGACCTGAAACAGGACATGATGAACCAATGTTTGGTACGAATGGCCCGAAGTTTGTGGTGGCATCCGGATCTGTGGACATGGAGATGATCGAAATAGTTCGACCGTGGAAGTTGTTGGACACTGACAGAATAATTGCTTTACCCGATGGAATTTGTTTCTGTATGGAAGCGGCGATATTTATGAGTACTAAACCCCAATGAAAACGCAAGACATGAATCCGCACCTTCGTGTAACCCCATTTACGAGCCAGCTTCAAAGCGGTCTCGACACCTTCGGCACCCGTATTCATAGGTAACACCATGTCAAAGCCAAAGTACTATGTCCGTCAAGATGAAAAGTCAGATCACTGACTAGCAATAAAGTACGCAAGACTTCATACACACCTCAGTAACGAACTTGGCATATCTCCCAAAGACATCGTTGTAGAAAGCTCGAGAAGATAGAGCCACCTTTCCAGCCTGATCGACCAAAGCTTGGACAATCTTTGGATGACAGTGACCCTGATTAACAGCAGAATAGGCAGATAAGAAATCCAGGTATTTCTTCCCCTCTGGATCCCACACGTATACTCCTTGAGCTCGCGCGAAAACCATTGGAATAGGATGATAACTACATAGCGGGTGTTGCTGGGTTAGCATGAGCAGGCCGTGAGTCATGTGTGTTGGTGCAGTGCCGGAAAACATTGTTGCATGACATTCAAAGATAGCATATCCATAAAAGCTAGTCATGTGAGGCACGTACTTGTGGGCTGCATATTTGTGTTCTAACTCAATCGCTTCCGCCGATGAAATGTTTGACACAATATCGCTTTGGGTCTGTATTGCCTGGCGAGCGGTCACTTTCAAGGCTCCAGCATCAGAAGTTCTATTACCAAGAGTGCTGGCAGCTGCGATGGCTTCGGATCCATTTGTAACGACAGTCATGGCGGGGTGAGGGTTTTCCGTTGAACGCATTTGCCTGTGAGCAGGGATCCCTCCAGAGCGTTCGGTTTCAGTTAGTAGCTTATGATTTAGGACAGAAGCCGATCAATTGATTATGCTAACTTCAAAGACAAGGAGATCTCGAGACAGAAGTCCCTCACCTTGATGTAGCGGTCGCAGTGTCCGGAAAGCAAGGTTTATTGATTTCTCGCTGTCTATCGTATCACTTGGGGGCTCGCTAGTACGTGCATGGGCTTGATTGGTGCGGCGCGCACTGCTCCAGGAAGTGAAGCTCGAACATTGGAAGCTTGGACGCACCATGTGATGCAAGCCAGAACCATATTCTAGGGCGTTGTGACCAAGACGGTCCCCCCGATCTGCCGGATCCCCCCTGTGGGGAAGCGGTAGCTGACCTTCCAGTTTCACCAACAGTGGTAGGCACCACCTGCTTCAATGCTTATGGTGTATATTCCCGTAGTGTTGATTAGTACTGAATATATAATCTCCAAAGGTGCATTGTACATGGGTGAAACGCGTTCGATCAATCGAGGTTGTCTCGACAGCCTCTAGGGTGGATAAGTCTCGATAGGGGAACGAACGGTTGTGATCCCGCATCGGCAATTGGCAGCCAGCTTTCAGGCACTTGGTGTCGGTGCCAAAGCCGGAGAGATGGTGGCAAGGGCGGCCTTTATAAAGGTTCCCTCCAAAGGTCGGCTGCTGGGCAGTAGGCAACGTCGCTATTTGGGACATTCTTTGCCAGGAGATTCGGAAGACCGGAGAACTCACGGCGTGCCGGCATAAGCATGCGGGCCTGCGGGGCTCCAGTGTGAGAAGGATCACGTTTCGACGAAATCAGGGTAGTGGATGGGATCGGTGATCGCTTGAGTTCATTAAGTAGTTACTCGGGAACAGCCCTACGATTCAGGGCGATCTTCTGGACTGTCTGGGATTCACTGTGATCGACTGGGACTGTTGGCGCGAATTTGGACTCCTTGGACAGGTGCATTTTTCTGTTCTATTTACCATCCAAGGACGCTCATGAGACAACGAGTGCCTCCCTCCAGTGTCGCAGGTGTCTAAACTTGTCTTGAACTGCTTTGTTTTCATTGAGGCTTGACCCCGCCCCGTAAAAGGGGACCGTGTTCCTCCCACTGTTCCCGACACAAGAACCGAACCGCAAGCAAGTTGCAGTCGGTCTGCAATGACTGTCCCACCACTCACCCACACTATGTCCTGGGCTCTCGCAAGATTCCTCCTGACAAGTCGTTGTTTCCCGCCAGGCAGCAATGGTACGTATTATCCGTTGAACTAGTCAGCAAGCAACTTCTCGTGCTCACACATACATTCCATCAATCTATGTACCGCCTGCCGTGCCCAGATCAAGTGCTGCCAAGTAGCAAAGTAAGTCCCTATTATTCTATTCATCAAGGGCCACATCGCTCTGTACTTACAATTGCCTCTCCATCAATCTGTGTAACCCTTGACGAATTGCAAGATCACACGCCCACCTGCGGTTGCTTGTTCAAAGCAGAAACTGGACCGTTTAAGCACCATATCAATAATTTCGGCAAATTCCGGTTCATCGTAGTCATATTGTCACTTCGTCCACCACATCATGTGTACAATATAGATTAAACATATAAACATGTATCACATGAGCACGTGTACTCTGTGTGAAATTATGACTCAAGTGTGTTTGTGTTATTTATGTATAAATAAGTGTTTTGGATAGACCTAGTTTCCAAGCATCGTTAACAACAGAAAGATGCACTGGAAACTAGGTAAATTTTCTCACTCTGTCTATGAGTGATTGACCTCATCTTCATGGTAGCATCACCACAACCACGATTCCTTTGAAGATCAATTGGCCAAGATTTCCCTTTTGACGCGGAAGCTCAAATTGTTCCATAGGTTGTGTGACGACAGAATCAATGTGCTGATATGGTGGTGATCTTTTTGGGATAAACTTTTGTGACAAGCGGACAACGTTGAGTGCTTCGTTTCGTCAGTGTCAAATCATTCTACGCAGTGTTACTCGCCAGAACCTATAGGTGATTCTACCCATCGTGACAGCCCAGACCCACATACTTTTGATGG
This sequence comes from Synchytrium endobioticum, assembly GCA_006535955.1. Lineage (NCBI taxonomy): Eukaryota > Fungi > Chytridiomycota > Chytridiomycetes > Synchytriales > Synchytriaceae > Synchytrium > Synchytrium endobioticum. The sequence continues at coordinate 37,085 of QEAN01000076.1, read as the reverse complement.
TTTTGTTATAACTGAACTTTATTGTGTTGTCTTGAAAGGGTCGATCCAACACTATTCATGTGTATACACAAGGAAATGGAAGATATCCAAACATGCGAAATAGAACGGGTGAGTTACCAAGATGTTATCTGTGTCTGAGGTATGGATGTACACAGGTTCACAACACTTTTGTAGTACATACAGAAGCTAACAAAGCGATAACTCAACAACTTGAGCTAACTGCCCCAGGCAACGTCGCCTGTCTGTGATATCATCCAATGGAACTGACGTCAGCGTCTATCTGAAGCATGCGAATGCTCACCGCCGTGGCTCCACGCGGAAATCAAAAGCCACTCTCCAAGCCGAGGTCAAGCAAATGTATATATATAACCACCTACCGGAGCTTCGGTCCACGCCAAATATCGTCGCCATCGATCCGAACAAACCGGACATCCTCTATTGCCAGGATCGAAACAATAACAGCAACCTTCGGTACACGTCGAACCAGCGGGCTAAGGAAACGGGAAGCCGCCACTACCGCGAGCAGAGAGAAGCCCTCAAGTCCAGCCATGGTATCGACGTCATCGAGTCGAGGATACTGACACACAAGACCATGGATTTGCAAGGTTATTGTCCGTATCTCATATATAGATCAGCTACCACCGTCTTAGAGCCACGTCAAGCCTTCTACGACATGCCCATACGCAATAAGTACCGCTGGAAGACGTTTATCAACACCCAGAGATCGGGAGGCTTTTGCGGCGCATGAAGGAGAAGTACGGTAGCGAGTTCACCGTGGTAATGGGAGACTGGAACGATGCCGGGCGGACGGCAAGATATAAAACTTCAACCAAGACCGTGGGATGGCGCAGGTTCTTCCGTCGGAACCGCATAGCCTGCTACCTAATCGACGAGTTCCGAACGTCAAAACTCTGTCCTGACTGTGATGGTACCGTGGAACCATTCACATCACGGCCTTCCACAAGACCCTGGAAACGCGCGCAAGGAGCTTACGAGAGAGTTCATGGCTTGCTAGGTACGTCGTCAACTCGCATCATTATTTACACTTTCTTGACTAAAACTTTATCTAGGTTGCACCAACCCAAAGTGTGTCGAGCAAGCATGGAACCGTCGCAAGAGCCCCAATCAACCCACCTGCTGGAACCATCGCTGCTGGAACCGTGATCAACTCAGCACGTGTAACATGCTGCGAATCATTGAAAGCATGTTGGCTGGGCTGGGTAGGCCGGTGGTGTTTACAAAGACTTGCCTCCATTACGTCATCGCCAGCTCAATCTCTATCTCGACACAACCAGCTCGCTTCTCCACCTTCCAAAAAGATCGAGAGACAAGAATCGACGGGAGCCTGATTCCATGCGACATGAACGCCCCCGCCCCAATATGTCGGTACGGATTGAAGCCACAGAGAACGCCGGCATCCCGTTAGTTAGCGTAACCAACTTTATTAAATTGGGCTAAACGGGATTAGGGGAACCTTGATCCCATGATGCAAATAACCGCTTCAGATCCCTCATACTATGAACAGTAACATTACTGGCCCTTGCCTTAAGCCTCAAATTGCCATCGTTGGTGATCAACAAATATTGTTTCCCAAGGGAGTTGGTCGATAAGATTTTGCACGTGTGGAGTATGACATCATCCATCGAGTTCAAACCTCGATCGTCTCCAGACCATGACTCTGCACGAATACCTAAATCCGGGAGCCAGTGGCCGTGACTAGTTACAACCTTCATCATCGAGATAGAATGAGGGACAGAAGAGATGCGAATACGACCATGCGATGAAGTTGCAGCTGCTTTTGTGGGATTGCGGTACAAGGATTCCAAATACGCTACGGCAAGAACGGCTACATCCGAGTTCAATTGTCGGTCGTCTCTGGCATTAGCGAGACCATTCAGTTCCGTTAATACTGTCAGTTGAGGAATGTAGATCAGACTCTGTTCTCTGACCGGCATATTCTTACTTCATTTTACAAATTTCGACGAGCCAACGTGCTGCAAATGAGTACTCACCAGCTAGTGGCAAGACAACTTTCCATCCAGCTTCGACCACATTCTGGATGAATGCTAAATCTGACAACCAACAATTGGTATCAAATATGTAACATGTAAGATCGTGTGAAAGGTTAGTCTCTGCTTTCGCTCTACCACGAGGTCGACTCATATTTGGATCGACTGTGTTGATGGATTTAGCCATCTAACATTACGTGGCAATACTTTGTCAGCCAACATCGGACCCAAACGTCTGGAAATATATTGAATGCAGGGCAAGGCTGCAACAATGTTCTCGATTTCATTGGGATTTGCGACATTGCTTTCACCTGCAGGATCTCAGCATAGTGCATCACCTACAACAAAATGCATCTTGCACGAACTGAAAATAAGAAGCTTCCTCCGACCGCCACAAGTCCATCCACGAACCATCAAGACCATCCCCTCAATGAAGGACCGTTGTCCAAAAACAATGCGTAAAAATACCCCAGTGCTCACCTTCTTGGGAAGCCCGTCATCCATATCACGTTCCCCATCATCAGGAGCATCATCGCAGTCATTGCTTGCTCGCGGGATTGATTTACTATAGCCATCATTAGCTATATCGACATCTTGAATTTCCTGTGGCTGAAAGATTATCTGATCTTCAACAATTTCTAGACCATGTATCCAAGGAATAATCCAGGTCAGACACCAAACTATTCTTTTCGCTATTACGAGTTGTGCTGATGTCACGTTACAAGGAACGTCCGCTTCAGGTGCAGGAGAACGTTCATTTTCAGTCGATTTGTTGATGGGTCTGTCGACTGACCGACCCGGCGCCATAATTTCATCAACTATATCCTTAAACGACTTATTACTATGAGCCATCCACATATCAAATCTTTTAGTTGAATGGGTGATGGCTTTGAATGGTGTAAATCCTCTGGATTCCCAGTCGTACGCTAATGATGGGACGAGGTCCTGATGGGCCCCAAGATCTTTTAAAGTTATTCCCCAACTTTTTAAAAATTCAAGAGCCCAATTGGCAATTCTTGCAAGATTTCGCCAAAGGTCTGATGATGCTTTCGTTAAAATAAGAGGTCTCCAGGCTTCATCCAGGTTGACTAAAAGAAACAGTACAGCCTCTACATACGCCATGCACGGTTTACTAAAAACAGAACCTGCAATAAAAGACGTTTGTGAGACCTGGGATGATATTGATGATGTTGAAGCTGATGATCTCGGATTTGCAGAGCCAGCTTTCACACAACTCCTCACTCCCAGCTCAAATAAACTCAATAGCAATGACATAGCGTGCCCTGCTGCTACTTCTGTAGATATATTATCATATGGCGATTTTCCTTTCAACCAAACGACTGCCATGGTAGCAGTTGCAATATACATCCAGTACTTGAAATCTAATGGAGAGTTCTGTTTGTCGATATGGGCCTTAAGGTAGTACAGCAGTCGCGCTTGACCCTCTTCGAATAGATCTAGGTTGACGCGAGTATGCAGGATTTGATGCAACCATATGAATTGGCATTCAATTTCTGTCGGCCCTGGTTCTCGTAGCTTGCGTTTGATGGCGTCGCCGCCCGCAGGTGATGGTTGCAACTTTGTGCTACCACTGGCTTTACTACTCTTTGTACTACTACGCGTATCGCCTTTCGCCATAACGGAACGTAGTCTGTTTTCATTGATTTGGAAGAGTGTAACTAGACTTTCTCTGGCAGGATTGTATGGGGCTCTGACCGTCAAAGCCTTCAGATAGTGAGATAGAGCTACGAGATATAGCTCTGCTTGCATTGCCACTAGGCCTAGCTGATGATGGTATAGGCCATTATTTACAGATACAAATACGGCATTGTGGTATCTGTGTTTCGCCTCAGCCCATTCACTACGCTGCTTCATCCCCATGGTTTGGGCTTGGGCAGCATCTGTATTGCCTGGTCGTGTCCGAAAGCAATACATAGCCCTATAACGTGCTAGGTCCCCTAGATAACCCAAGGACTTGAAGTATGCGGGTGGCTCAGAGAGCGACTTGGTGGTTCGATGACTATGGCGACAAATTGCTTCTACTATGCGCTCATAGACTCTCCTTGCCTCTAGAGTGAATGCATCAAACTTGTTTACCATATGCGTTTCTTCCTCTGCCGTTGCTTCAGGAAGCTTCTTTCTGACAAAGTCGACGAAGGGATAGATGCCAATCTTCCATAGCTTCCCTTCCAAGTCGTACTTGACGGCCATGGCATAACTGGCACAAATGACTTCCTCGCATGCCTGGATGAACCTGTGATATTTTCTGGCTGTTAGTTTGGAATGGCGCTGGTGCACATCAACATACTTGATTCGCTCAGTCACAGTTGCTAGAATTGCAGGAGCTTGTTCTAGGGCGGGCCCTAAAGCCTTGATGTCCTTGTAATGATCCTTCAACTTTGCTAAGGTCTGTGGATCGATTTCCTACGGTGCCTCTATCCGTCAACACATGGTGATCAAGTCGTTGATGAGATGAAACAGACCTCCACACGATATGTCGGATGACTGACTTTGCTGAAACCTTGACTGATTTGGCTCGACATACAGCAAATGCATTGAGCTTAATTAGTCTCGTATGCTGGTAATTACGCTTTTTCGACGGGAGACCACGAGGATGTTTCCAAGCTGACATGGATTAGATCAAGAGGGACAAGTCATTCGTCACTGGTGAGAGAAACTTGATAGAATCACCTCGCGGTCCCGCACGGTCGCTGCTCGCGCATATTTTACTCACAATCGAATATACAGATTGCTGGCTTCACAACGGACGAGCACTGGATGTGTGGCGCTACATGTCATCGCAGCTAGTCATGAAGTTCATCAAGTCATTGCCCAAACATCAGACTAGCCTGCTCAGGATATTATGTAAACGTTCGCATACCACTGGCCCAGCATTTCTCCAAGGACATCCTGACCCGTTCTTACGTGTAATCTCGGCATTTGATGCTCCCATTCGATATGCCATAGCCTACGGCAGCGGGGTCTTTCCTCAACAGGGCCAAAAGAAGGTATACTCGCATTAGTTTGCTCTGCTGGATCTAGACTCATGATATAGTCACGTGTCTCATCAGGAAAATAGCATGATTGACTTTATTTTTGGGGTCACTCATCCAGAACACTGGCATTCTCTAAATATAAGACAGAATCCACAACATTACTCCTTCCTATCCGCCTTTGGAAGCAGGTCCATTGCCATACTGCAGGAGAGGGTTGGAGCTGGTTTGTACTATAATCCGGACGTGAATGTCAACGGCATGGTGGGTGTCCTTGCGGTTGTCAACTGGTCAACCACTTCAACCTGTTTCACATACGCTTAGAACATCAAATATGGAGTTATATCCATGGAAGGGCTACTACAGGACCTGAAGTGCTGGGAAACACTATATGTGGCCGGCCGTATGCAGAAACCTGTAGGTTTTTTACAGGCTAAGCATGAAACAAATGCCTTAACGTGAACTTATCAGACACTCGTTTTACGTGATGACGCCAGAGTGAAGCTAGCAAATGAGCAAAATCTAAGAAACGCAGTTCGAGCTGCCTTATTACTTCTACCTCATGAATTTACTGAAGAGGATTTGTTTCTCACGATCGTCGCTCTGTCGTATCATGGTAATATATGGCAGTTTAGCATCTGTACTTTGTTCTTGCATTGATTGATTGTTGCGGAATACTAGGTGATTTCAGAATGAGGGTTGGAGAAAACCCTCGGAAAGTCTATAACATCGTACACGGGCAACTACCTCAACTCCAGGATTTGTACAGACCTGTTGTTGAGCATTTGCCTAATGTGGTATACTTTTGTGATGACAAGCTTCAGGTTTGCTCGTTGATTGCGTTCAGATAGAAACCAAAGTAGTGACGTCAAGTTCAAACACAGCAAGATGATGATGTCAAGTTGAGAGCTCTAATGCTGCAACAGCTTCCTAAAGGATTTTTTGAAAGGATAGGCCATCATCATAGGTGGTATCTCTCTCGTGTTGGTTATCAGAATAATGCACCACAAGGTATGTTGAAATTCTCATTTACTTCAGACTCATTTTCCATGGTATTTCGTAGAAGAGTCCGCATTCTCCCAGTCAATAGTTGAATCACCAGAGATTGCTCTATATACTCAAAAAGGTATTGCTGTGACTGAAAGCGATGTGATGACTAGCACGCGTACAACATTTTACCAACCTGAAACTATTAGCATTGGCGGAAACTATCAGATGGCCGGCACTGTCACAATCCCTTAAAGGTATTCTCACTGCGGGACTTGTTCGTAGTTGGCAGTACGTTCTTGCCAAATTGAAGAAACGTTCAAGATAAAATTGTATTTGAGATACGATCAGTACATACGCGTTATTGATGAGACTTTATCCGCAAAGTTCCTTCGGTCTGTTCACTGCTCAGCGGGGCCTGGTATCAGTCTGTTGGCCTGCCTGGCAATACTAAGGCGCGATGTGTCCATTCGGGCTCAGTCGGGCTCAGTAGCTCGGGCTAAGGGCTGCAGCTATGTATGTACATTGCCAGCCCAGCTTCACTAAATATCTCCTCTGCCTAGCAACTCGGCGACCACGAGAAGCATTAGAAGCGGCCGTGAATGGGTGAATTTACTAGTGTCGTACCCCGCGTTGATCCTTCCTTCGTTAGTTCGATTGAGCAGTAGCCCAAATTGTTCATCAGCAATTTTGGGGAATCACAGCTGATAGTTGCGCATTCATTACAGTCAGTCACACAATCGACGTTTATTATAATGCCTGCAATTGACTACTACGCGTTCCTTGGGTAAGATGAATCCTTCAAAAATCTGCTGAATTGTTGTTTCCACTGTCGTCTAGATCTTGATTGATCCTTACATCATAGTTTGGAGAGGAGCGCTGAGCGAGATGAGATCAAGAAAGCCTATCGCAAACTCGCTCTGAGTAAGTGCTGAGTAAGCGCCAAGTCAATATGTAATTACATCTGACATCCCCATATCAGAACATCATCCTGAGAAGGCTGGAGAGGCATCAAAAGACCAATTTGTAGCTATATCTGAAGCATATGATGTGTTATCGGATGGTAGGTGGTTCATCCGACGTGTCAGAACACATATTCTGCATAAAATTAATACTTACTTCGTACGCATAGCGAAAAGAAGAGCTATATATGACCAATATGGGCTAGAAGGGTTGAAGCATGGTGTACCATCAAGGCCAGGTGCGGTTTGATTACATGGCAGACGCGAAGCGACCTGATACTCACCAAGGTATTGACTCTGGTAGGATTTGAAGGATATGACGGCGGGTACAAATACCATGGAAACGCTGAGGAAACGTTTGCTAACTTCTTTGGTGGAACGAATCCTTACGCGGGTATGGGCAATGGAAGCCGCTAGCATGTAGTGACAGGTCACCAACGTACAAAATATTATCAGATTTCTTTTCTGTCCATGCCACGTCAGGAGCAGGACCAACCATATTTGGCTCCAAGTTCGGAGGATTACATGGTATGGCTGGTACAGCACCATCCCGAGAAGGTCCAGCAGCATCAGTACCAAGTCATCGGGACGGTCCAATCCAAGATGGACCATTTGAAACGGATTTATTCGTCACTTTGGAAAATTTATATAATGGAGCCGTCAAGCGAGTGAAAGTCAGCCATCGGATCCTCAACGAAGATCAAGTCACGACGTCAGAGGAGGAGAAGATGCTGAGTATCGATATCAAGAAAGGTTGGAAGGATGGTACCAAGGTTGTCTTTCCTAAAGAAGGTGATGAAGGACCGAATCGTATTCCTGGTAGGGAAGGTTTGGATGGTCTGTGCAATGCGAGCGGAGGTAACCTGTCAAAAAACATAGCTGATTTGGTGTATGCCATCCGAACACAAGCCCATGCAAAATTTACACGTCAAGGGGACGACCTACATTACGTCACAGAGATTTCATTACTTCAAGCCTTGACAGGATCCATTGTGGAATTGACAACACTAGATGGACGACTATTGAAAATTCCGGTTTATGAAATTGTTCAGTAAGAGTTGCTCTCGAATAGTACGCCTAGGCATAGAATCTAACGCACATCGGCTGCTCATAGCCCAACATTCAAAAAAGAAATACCCGGGGAGGGAATGCCACTCGCGCAAAGTCCAAATGAACGTGGAAAGCTGGTTATCTCCTTTAGAACTACATTTCCAACATACTTTTCAGAGGCTCAGAGAAAGACATTGAAAGATGCTTTCGTAATGAAATAAACAATAAACAAGCTCTGTATTCTTGTGAGGCGAGAGATTACCTGCTAGTGCTCAGACAGGTGAATTTCAAAATCCGAAACGCTGAAACCTCCACTAACGGAGGTAGGTCCTCTTCCATAAAGATGGTCTTGGACACCGTACGAGCGACAGGACGCGATGTGGTATGGCGAATCAGCTGTTGGATCGCTCGACGAACGCGAAGCAAAAGTTAGGGATGCTGTTGTAGTCGGGTTGATGTGGACGATCGTAAGTTGATATGTATGTATCGCTGGATGAACACGCTGTATTGATGGATGGAGGCGATGTGTATTCTTGGTGTGTCGAAATCATGCAATCGACGACTAAGTGCCACATCGCCACACACATGTCACGTGAGTGTGAGTGTCGGGGTCTCTCACAGATGCCACGTAGCCGAATCAGGTAACCAAGTATACCACACAGCGGGAGCGAACATCGCAGACTTTAACCAGGAGTCGGGCCCTCCGCAACCAGCCATTATATTGAACAATATGCTTCACCCCACATGGTAACAAGTAACATTCGCTAGCGACACGCCACCTCGTTATCGTGGAAATAAATCAACCAGACGACATTCTCGAGCACAGACGCCCTCCATGCCTCACAGACTATCGGCTTCCAATAACCCCAATGCAAATGTATCTGCTGCGCCAGTTGCCTCGATCGCTGTCACTGCTGCTGGCGATAGATGTCCACTGAGACCTTCAATCGCGGGTGTGGACGAGTCTTCTGAACCTCTCGGCAGAGTGCGTGACAGGCTGTCGGTCTCAAGTGCCAAATCGGCTGTCGGTCCAGAAATTAATGACCTTGGTGAATTCAGAGAGGACCTTGCGTGTGAAACCAGGTAAATTCCATATGTGTCATGAGCATTCATTTGAACTCGGTGAATCATCAAAGTGTTGCATCCCTCCTACGCTCATTGGTACCCTCTGTTAGAACCATCTTCAGCAGTTTGCGTGAAGAATGCAGACACATTGAAGACAACATTCGTGATGCTGAACGTGACGTAGAACACAAAGAAGACGAGGCATTTATTATCCGCGCCTCTGAGGTCGAGCTTCAACGTCTCATGGGCCTGCAGTCCGCGGAGCGTAAGAAAAAACGGGAGGCCTTTGAAAAGTTGATCAGTGCTCGTACTGAACGACAGAAGGCTAAATTCACCATGAAAAGATTGATGAGAGACACCAAGGTATGCTCCAACGGTCATCCTCTTTCACAGGATGTACTTATTCAGTTTAGTTAGACATCGCGAACGCTCACGTTCTACCTACTCAACAATATAGGCCCGTGATGTCAAAATTCAACAACAAGAAGCTCTAGTAAAAGCTACTCTTGACTTGAAAACAGCTCTCAGCCATCGCCGTCAAGCTTTCGAGATGTCAATGAACGGCACCGAAGCTCGTCATATCAAACAGCTGCAGCTCATGGCAGCTGCTCAGGATCGACGTATCGCACATGAAAAACGAATCAGTAATCTCGAAGTCAAGCATATGAGTGAAGAAGCTCGAGCAGCTAGTACCAAGAAGTTTGCCGTCTTTTTGACTCACAGAAAGGCAATGGACAAAAGATTGTCCGACCATCTCCGTGAGATTCAACGACTAGAAATGAAGCATGCAAAGGAAAGATTCGATTGCGAGTAAGTGATTGCGTGATTGCGTTAATCTACGAAAATTGGTTTCAACTCAGAGTCAATCAACTTATTTTTCGCAATTAGGTTCCTCGGTTTTGAAGAGATCGCCACCCAAAAGATGAATCATGGGCAAGAAGTTGAAGATACAGAATGCCAGCATCTCGTTGAACTTCATCGTGCCAAGTATGAACTCATTGAGCTGGCGGAGCAAAACCAGTCTACTGACCGCGCCTAATAGGGACAAGTTACGTTCTTATTGTGAAACGGCCAAATTGATGCAAATTGAGTCTGCACATAAAGCTGAAATGCGGCGAATAGTCATGCAACACAAAGCGATCATAAAACAGGTCAAGGAAGCCCAAAGGGCTAGGTTAGTAGTCGGTAAAAAAAAACTAAGAACGGTATCTGACTGGATCCATGTCTTTATAGGATGCAGGATGGATTCGGCAGCACTGTTGGAAGAAGTCGGGGGGCCTCGTTGGGCCACTCTCGCACTGGGTCGGACTCCTCAATGGCCTCAAGAGCCGAAAGCGCTTTTTCAGGCGCATCCAACTTTTCTGGGAACAACAACGAAGCTTCACTCAACAGTGCCGTCAAGAGTCTTGGAGTCGACACTGAGTCCGAGGAGTCGCTGGATGATGTCCATAAAGCAGTCGCTCGTATGGAAGAAAATTTGGGACATTTGAAGTTACGTCTCAAGGAGTCTCTCATAGAGTTGACCACCCAGCAAAGGGCATCGCTCGACGCAACTGAAAGAAGTGAGTAGTTGAACCGGTTTGATGGTTCTCCTGGAAGCCCCGTGACGGGATTGGCGTTGAGTCAATTATGTATATACAACCATATTAACCTTCACATATTATGCAAATTTAGACGTCGCCGAGCGCCTTCGTGAGTTAGAGGAGAACCAAGACCTTGAAATGAAGACTATCAGAAGTGCCCAGGAGATAGAAATTACAGAGCTGAAGGCTACTCAGGAGAAGGAAGTCAAAATGGAAGAAGTCATTCGTGACTCAGAATACAAGATGCTACTTGAACGAAAGCTTTTGAACGCCGTATTGGATACTTGCATTGATGGAATCATTACCATTGATCCAATAGGCACCATTCTCCGGTTTAACTGCTCCGCTGAGAAACAATTCGGTTATACAGCTCGTGAAGTCTTGGGCAACAACATCAAGATGCTCATGCCTGAAAGCTTTGCCAAGAACCATGACCAATACTTGATCAACTATCTCACTACAGGTGTCAGGAAGGTCCTTGGTAGTGGTAGAAGAGTGCAGGGAAAACGAAAGGATGGCTCTTTCTTCCCTGTCCATCTATCCATTTCTGAAGTTAAAGAAGACAGTGCCCACGTCTTCACGGGTATTGTACGAGACTTGACTGCTGAAGTCGAAGCCGAATGCCAAGCCAAGGAGTCCGAAGCAAAGAAACAAGCTGAATTGCAAGCTCTCATCACGGAATTGGATGCTTCCAAAGCTCGCTCTGATGCTCTCCTCTCTCAAATGTTACCTCCAGCAATTGCAACTTCCTTGAAAGATGGGATACCAGTTCAACCACAAGCTTTCGAGAGAGCCACTGTCTTCTTTTCCGACATCGTTGGATTTACTTCCTTGGCTTCACAGTGCTCTCCCATGGAAATTGTTGGGATTCTGAATGATCTCTATACCATGTTTGATGAGGTTGGTGGTTTTCGTGGTTTTTGTACGTGTTTAACGACATTCTTTGTTCCACAGGTCATTTCCCAATATGATGCTTACAAAGTCGAAACCAGTATGTTACAACTTGTTAAGTAAGTCTTAACTGACTAAGTAACAACTTCGAAGCTACACAGTTGGGGATGCTTATATGGTGGTTTCAGGTGTGCCAAATCCAAATGGTGTCAAACACGCAGGTGAAATTGCAACCATGGCCTTACATCTCCTCGTAAGTCTCGTCTCAACCATCAAGTTGTCGGCTAGGGAGCACGCATAATAAGTCGTTAACTTCAAACACAACAGTCTGCCGTGGGAAAATACCAAGTCAGAGGCAAACCGGACTACAAGCTTTCAATTCGTATCGGTATGAACTCTGGGCCTGTCGTTGCCGGTGTTGTTGGGCAAAAGATGCCGCGCTACTGCTTATTCGGGGACACTGTGAATGTCGCCTCTCGCATGGAATCGACGGGTGCCCCAATGAGGATTCAGATCTCCGAGACTACATTCGTGAAGTTGAACACGATTGGTGGATACAAGACTACATTCAGGGGTGAAACCAGCGTCAAGGGCAAAGGCCAAATGAAGACGTACTGGTTGACTGGGAAGGATGGTGAGCGGCTGCGTTGCACGATAGTTTGAATGATTGATTCCTGACTATTGTTCTCCCTATAGACTTCCCGTACGAATTGCCACCACAGTAAGCGTGAGCGGCGAAGAGACTTTATGGATGGCCTCATCATTTTCTTGCATTTTTACTTTGAAAGTTGTTTTTCTGTACAGTGCTTAGTGATCTGAACTGCCCAGAAGCAAGTTCACGTGGACATCTTGCGCGTGCCCTGCTCTTCGTCACATACACCATCTGTAACAAAACATAAGCTATTTGTAGCCATAAGCAATGGGGCTTCTCCTAACTCTTCATCTTCTTGTGCTGATACCTTGACTGCTTTGTTCGACTTTCCCACCAAAGTTCTACAGATTGTTTATTATACGTATTGCAAATAAATCAAGCTTCATGACGGCTGGCACGCTGATATAAAAGGAAACTATCCTGTATTGTACAGTGTTAGCAAACGAGCAGCATCGTGGAAATGATTCCACTTACGTAGGTCACTTTTTTGCGGTTTCTCACACCGCCTAGCGAGTCTTCCGACTCTTACTAGACCCACCCCTGAATGTACCACCTTCATCCGCCTTTCGCTAGTACTACTACTACTAGGCCTACTACTAGGCCTTTGTCCTTGGAAGGCGGCTTCAGGTAGGCGGTCCGTTCGTCATTTGGCGAGGCACTTGGTGGTCACGGCTAGATTACGTCTCTCGTCAGGGTAGTTGGGGTCGAAGGCTACTGCACCTGTAACGCAGGTGGCAAAGTGAGCAACCCACGTCGAGGGCATCCAGAACAATAACGCAAGACAGCCAATACACTCCTAACACCCATCTCAACCCTTACAGAGACTAGGCTACTGACTCACTACGGTCCAAAAAGTAGAAGCTCTGTGGGGCGATGAGTTTCTGGAGAACCTATCTTGGCCAGACACTAGTATCAAGATCTCAATGCTGACGATATTGATGAAGAAGGTAGCAGCGGACATAGACACCGTATTTAGCAACCAGATTGTTGGAATGCTACCACTACTGAAGGAACGTGTAGTGGAGGTGGTTGGAGAAGAGGGAAAGCAGGCTATAGAAGAAATAGAAGCCTGGGTGGACAAGTCCCGGGAAGATGATCCATAAAGCCCTCCACCACCGGTACAGGCGTTCTATAAAATAAATAGGTTGCTACCAGGCCCCTACCGTTGGTCTATAGTCCCGCACACGTCTTTTGCAGACGGATAAGTGACAATGAGCGAGGAGTATTTATTGGATTTACTCTTTGACATTCTGTGAGTATTTTTTTCACTTGTTGACCTATTTCAGTTTCAGTCTTCTAGAACTTTGTCTAACATCATATTCATGTAGGTCTTTGCAAAAGACTGTGCGAGAGGTGGCAGGTGTCGGTGCTAAAGCGACAAAGATGGTGACAAGGGCGGCCTTTATGAAGAATCCCTCCAAAGGCCGTCTGTTGGACGAGGTGTTCCTGTTGCCTCCTAAAATGCTGGCCAAGGATAGATTTGTGCTGGACGATAGACCGCGCCACTACGTCCGCACATCCAGCTTCAAGACCAACGGCCTGGTTCTGTCCATGCTGTGGATCGACACGACCAGCAAACCGCGACTACCCGATCGTAAGGTGGAAGATGCTATCAACCTCCCCAACATCTTCCACAACAAGACCTTAAGATCGACGCACGAAAAAGCGTGGATTATAGCCTTAGACCCCGGGCCGACCTGCATTGCAGGTGCTGTAGCCTTCAACCCCAACCACCCAAATCAATGACATAATCTAGCCGTCACCACCAAATGCCTCGCCGAACCCGAACGGGAGTGCACCAAGTCCGACCAGGAGACTTGGGCCGTCTTCCTCGAACGCTTTGTCCGGTCATATGACAAAGCGCGTGCGTACTATAGTACCAACAAGTACAAGAGGTGTTAATCCGAGTGAAACAAGATAGAGTGCCCCGTTGTAATGATAGTTGTAATTCCTTTTCTTAACAATGCAGAGATATATTTATATGCGAAGAAAA
>QEAN01000076.1:11011-22880 GCA_006535955.1 Synchytrium endobioticum | reverse complement strand
CAAGACCTTACGATCGACGCACGAAAAAGCGTGGATTATTGCCTTAAATCCCGGGGCGACCTGCATTGCAGGTGCAGTAGCCTATGACCCCAAGCACCCAAACCAAAGACGTAATCTAGTCGTCACCACCAAATGCCTTGCCGAGCCCGAACGGCGCTACAGAGATTGGCTGGAGGCCGACAAGCCGGAAGCCATTTGCACAGCCAAACGGGAGTGCACCAAGTCCGACCAGGAGACTTGGGCCGTCTTCCTCGAACGCTTTGTCCGGTCATATGACATTGCGCGTGCATACTTTGGCACCAACAAGTGCAAGAGGAAGCGGTGGGATGCCGACAAAGCAAAACGGGGCGAGCTAGATAGGGTGTTGGAGGGTATCGTAAACATGGTGGATGAGTCGATGGGCCACAAATTATCGGGAAATAAGAAGGTTATTGTGGCCATAGGGATTGGTGACTTTAGTTCGGCCAAGTCACGCCACGTCATGTTCATTAGGTACCTTATCCGCAAGCTCCGGCCTCTTGGAATATACCATTGTGGGGTCAATGAATATTATACATCCAAGAAGTGCCCGTGTTGTCAGGAGTTTGTGGAAATGCCGGCTATGCGCCGCTTGTATTGCCGTCGCTGCAACAAGTGGTATCACAGAGATGTGATGGCAGCTGACAATATGGTCAATCTTGTCAGAGGGTACTTGGAACATGATGAACGGCCAGCCTACCTGAAGCCGCCTTCCAAGGACAAGGACACCCCCATGAAGCGGAAGGCGGATGAAGGTGGTACATCCCGGGGTGGGCCGAGTAAGAGTCGAAGGACTCGCTAGGCGGTGTGAAAAACCGCGAAAAAGTGACCTACGTAAGTGTAATGATTTCCATGATGCTGTTTGGTTGCTAACACCGTACAATACAGGGGTCAGATAGGGGTACAATGGTAGAGTGGACGATCGCTAGACTTTTACTTTCATACTTGCAAGATTTTAGATACAAACCTTGCTCAAGTACATGAATTATGATGGGCATATTACTATCGCTGTATCGCAGCAGCTCTTGGTCTATGTTTCCCGCCAAGAAAAGTACAGATCATCACCATAAAGTTTGCGAAATCGATGCTCAAACAAGTCAATAAAGCCTTCATAATCTGGTCTAGCGGCAAAACCTAGTGAACGTGCATGTTCAACCAACTGGGAGAATTCAGGTGGCAGTTCTACTTGGTGTAGGTTGAAGGGTGAGTGACACTGATCAACACATCCGACTTTAATCGTACCTGGACTCAAATCATATAACAAATCTTCCTTCATGTCACCAATCGTCCTCCAACCAACGTTAGAACTGGCAGCTGAAACACCAGTCCAAGGTAAACCACCCTGAGCCATTTCAATCATTACATAGGCCATTGACTCCAAGTCATCTCGTCGTGTTGCGATCTTCTCATGATGAATATTCAAGCTTGCATACTTGGCAGTTCCTACATGATTGGTTCCTCCTCGGGGTTTTTTGCGGGGATAAATGTGCCTACCATCTACCAACCATGGTGTGGCTAATCCGAAGTCGACGAGATGACTACATTCAATTGGGCATGTGAGTCAACTTGACTGCATAGAATGAGAATGACAAACACCGCAGACGTACACTTCGGCGTATGAAGTTGGCTCTTGAAATGCGGTACCAAGCAAAAGCTGACCTGGCTTGATATCACGATGGATTATGCCAGCGTCGTGTATACTTCTCAAGACTCTTAATAATCGGGGAGCAAGAGCAATTACGGCTTTGAGTGGAATCTTCCTACGCGGAAACGTTGATGCAATGTCCTCGAACGAGGAGCCTAGGCGTTCTAGGACTAGATACATGTCTGTTGATGGGACGGTTGGTAATTGCTCCTCACCCCAGCAGTATTCCTGTTCCTGGGATTGTTCAGGCGGATGAAATGTTTGCTTAAAGAGGCCGTAGCATCGTGGGATACACATTATTCGTTGACGATCAAGGTGAGCGTATATGTCATCTGAGTTGCAGTTGAGGGAGTATAGGTTACAAGGCACAGGCCTGTAACGCATTCCAGCACGCATCATACACGAGACAAACATCACAGGCGTCAACTTACATTCTTGTTTAAGATGGTGTTCGACAGCGGGGCGATTGGCCTTCTTGACACAAACACAATTTCGGTCATCGACTAGGTCTTTAGCTGCATATACGCTTCCATGACTTCCATTTCCAAGATGTTTCTTGATGTTGGGTTGACCATGTTGACTAACATTGATTTCTACGCAAACAACAAGTCCAACGTACCTGGAGCTCCCATCGGCCTTGAATAACCATATGGGACGAGCGGGATTGTTGGTCTCTATGGAGATTGCTCCAATTGTCTTGGTCCATTGACGATGCTGGTGATACGATATCAAATGGATTGAGTAGCTTGCTGCTTCTCCTTTCCGGATTCTCTCTGCGACTGCGAATGTGACTCCTAAGCGACGTCTGAAATAGCAGTAACAGACTTTTCTTTGATGAGAGCTGGTTGGTTTCCCTTACAGACAATGTGCATGGGGATGGGATGATTGACACAATCATCGACCAATACACTCCTAACGCCCATCTCAACCCTTACAGACGCAAAATGGACCGGGCTAGACGCAGAGCTATTTACGCCTACACACAATACAAGGGACGACGCCGTACGTGTAACATCACGCACCCAAGTGTCTAAGTATTTGTGTCCGACGCATGGATGCTGATGGGTTTACAGCTGGGGACAAGGAGCCGGGGTTGATTAGATAAAAGCCCGTAATCACCAACGGCCGAGGCTACAATAGGGCTAGACACGAAGACGCGGAGAGATTGTCGGGAGGGAAAGATTCAATAAAACCCCGCTCCAAAGCCGTTGATTTTATGTATGCTCACAAACCTAATACTTGAACACCTGGAAAGAGTCAAGTCGCTGATGGCCTGCGTCCGCTACCTCGGGTCAGCTCTATGCTATCGCCATTTTAGTGGGTTTCTGGCTGCTCGCCATGCGTTGCGTCCGAACACCGTTGCATGGGGAAAACTTTGATGCACAATGGCAGTTCGATATCAGATGGAACACTATTCACTTGATGAACTCAAAGCCGAGCTAGCACTGGTATTACAGCCTGTGCCGGTACCGCAAGAACCAGGCAAATTGCTCTCAGAAATGCGGCCAGATGCCCATGAAGAATAGTTAGAAAGCGTCTGGAAAAAGTCTAGCGGTGTTCTATATGTACCCATGCTTAATCCATACATATGTACAATAACTTTGTATGATGCTACCAGTTGATTCGGTCATGTCATGCGATTGTCCGATAGCGAATGACGACAAGACTTGCGCAAAAATAGCTGGCCGGTAGTCTTCATTGTTGGTTTGCCCCATGAGCTAGATAGGTTGGTTCACTTCTTGTATTGATCTCTGATAGAGTTATTTTTGTCTTCCTTAAACATGGAATGAAACGAGAAGGGGAGTGAAGGTTGCTCAGCACAGCTGACCTCTGCATCTCCACATTCATCTGACGAATAGATTTATCCACCATCGTCACCTCTACGGAGAGTCGATTTGCAGCCTTTAGAGAGAGATACTGCTGTCTAAAACTTGTATTAAAAATCCCTCCTTGATGAGCAAGATGGCTCACCTGGTGCATGGGGTCGAATCAGTGCCTTTTGCCCGTGCCTTTTGCCCGTAGGGTTTCATCGGCGAGCCACACAGACGAGCATACTCTTCCTGTATGAGCACTATGCTTCCTGTATGAACGCGCCTTTGCCGAGCGCCCTCGTCCGTTCAAGCGCGGCACCAACACAGAGTCGGATTAACCACGACTCTCAATTCTTCAAGGTGAGCGACCCACGTCGAGGGCATCCAGAACAATAACGCAAGACAACCAATACACAGACGAGCATAAGGAAGATTCACAATTTATGAACGAGATGTTCACCGGGCTGGGAGCACATATGTGACGTACGCGACACTGCTGACTGGCGTCATGATATACCAACACTGGGCATTATTTTGTCTTTCTTTTTTCACCAAGATGTTGCGGAATGCATGATAGATGACATGCTGATTATCTTGGTGATGGCCAGATACAATGTTTACAGCGTCGAAAATCATTTATCTGTCACGGTATATACAGGCCAAAGATCCATCTTGATTGTTCTGTTCATGGCTGGCACATAGATGAAGCAGCCAGATTTTCTGGTCCTGGTACAGGTCCATCTTTAAGTACCGCCAACCCCCGCTCCGCGTCCAAATGTACCCCATGCTGCCATGCGCCCTCGCCCGCACGCCCTCACGCCCTCACGCACATGCACGGTCACATCCAAGAACTTCAAGAACCCACCAACTCAACAATCACACAGCATTCGGGCTTGATAGGTCTCCCACTATGGCCGCCATCGATGAATTCGAAGATGAGTTGCGGACCTTGCTGGACTCCAAGCCTCCCGTTTCTCTGTCCAAGATGCAATCACTGATCAGACTTGGAATGAAGCATTCCCAGGTAAAAAGCTTGACTTTACACCCCTGCCGGCCTCCATCCACCATGGATGGATGACTGAAGATGTCATCCTGAACGTGGCTAGTCCTCTGCCTCCGTCCTCCTACTGACATGCCACCAATATCGAAACACAGCATTACAGAGAAGTCGTGGCTGCTGTCGAAAAGTTTGGCCAGACCTGTCCCAAGGAATACAAGCTACCTACTCTCTACGTGGTCGATGCTGTAGGTCGTGCTGCTCTCAGAGCTGGCAATCAAGAGGCTTTCATACGACGATTCGAGGAAAGATTGGAATCTATGTTCCAGTATCTCGCTCAAGCTGAAGGAAAAGACAAAGTAAGACGACGTCCTAATTTGCCATCACGCTATCTTTGCCCCACCCAATGCGCTGAACTCAATTAGGACAAGATGAAGAGAGTGGTTTCATTATGGAAGACAAATGGTCTGTTCAATCCTGACATGCTGTCCAACATCGAACAAGTCTTTCTCTCCGGTCAACCGCTAGGTTCGTATTCATGCATGAGTCGGATGCATGATTGCCTTCGCTGCGAAGCTTTGATTATTCATCAAAAGGGCACTCTCCCGAAACCACAGCTCCACCTGCAAGTTACGCATCCCCTGGTGCTTCACCTTACACTCCAACCGCGACAGCAATCAATCTCGGTGCTGCTTTTGGAAGTGCCACCCCTGAACAAACTGCCGCCGTCGCTCAATTGACTCAACTGCAAGCACAAAATCCTGGTGCTGACATCACCACATTGGTTGGGATGATGGGTCCAAATGCCGCACACTTGGTAGGATTGATTCAGCAAGCTGAGCAACAAATTGTTCAGCAATTCATTGCCAACGTGGGTTCAACCACCGAGCAATTGCAGGCCATTGTTGCGGCTCAATCATCCAACCAAACATCCACATCCTCCACGTCATCAACTTCTGCAAACAACAACAACGCATCAAATGGACTTGGCTCCAAACCAACCGAAACTCGTGGTGGTTCTGCTGATCAAGACCAACCTTTGGACTTCGACTATGAAGAAGTGGAGGAGGCTCCGTCACAGAGGTGAGAACTTGAACCGGACTTAATTGAGCCTTGTATTGTGACTTGTTATCAATGGTGGAATCACGCCAATGTCGAGAATGAGGATTTACACCAGTTGGGAAGGGGGTACTTGTGGAGCATGCTTCCTAACAGGTTTGCGGAGACTTGTGTGAGCGGAGGCATAGAAGGAGTATCTGCCCCCGAAGAGTTGTTATGGAGTGGTAGATAGGACGTATATAGGTGACAGTGTCTCTATTGAATTGTCATTCTCCCCGTAACGTACTGCTTCATCTCGGTCGAATTCATGGTCATAGTAGTAGAGTAAACAGAGCGTATGTTAGCCCACCAAGTGAGTAATCGTAATTGATAGTTATATGCTTCGTAGTTACCGGGTAAACTCGTAGTATTATATCGTAATGCGCCAGCTATCTAATGTTTTTTAATCTCTATAATCGCTAGATATCTTTAGATGAAGTAGTACTTTTTACGATGGATGAAAATACAATTCAATAGAAGACATTGTTATGCTATATGGGAGTCTGCCTTGTGAAACACTTGTCATGCTGTTTTATTGAATTATAAATGACGTGGCTGATGCAGACCACTTGCAAAACATAGAGCCCGTCAAGTGAAGCCTATGCAGCCGTCTGCATCCGGTACGCCACCATCATCAACTCCACCAACATCAACAAAACCTGTTCACCCAACACAAAATCCGCCCGCTCCATCAGCAACAGGCCGACAAAGGGCATGGAAACCTATCAGTGCTACTGCAGGCGGCTTGCCTCCATCAGCGCAACCTCCAATGGCTCCTGTACCAGTGGCACCTCCAATCATACCACAACACACGCCGATGCAGCAATCGCCTATGCAAACAGCACCAATGCGAGGTCCTGTATTAGACCCTCAAACCGCAGAAGCTCAAGCTCTAGCAGCAGCTGGTCTTCCACCTGGTCCCTACGTCGGTCCGAAAACAGTTGATATCACCAATTGGGATGGCGATGGTACTGCGCCTCCCAGGCCCGATCCGTCTCTTGCTCCAAACATCCTTCGAGGTTGGACTATTGCATTTGACATTTGATTTGATAGACTGTACCCTCGGCCGCCGCTGACACGATTGAAAACACAATAGTGATAAGTCGAACTATCTATGTTGGTGGAATTACCACTGCTATTACAAGAGAACGGTTAAAAGCCGTATTTGAAACTGCTGGACGTGTTGATACTGTCATGGTAAGTACTGGTGTATATAGGAACCTCAGTAGAACTTGCAGAAGTCGGGGGAAGAATCCTCAGATTGCATTTCCATTGTCAATTAGGTAAATTATCCCAAATTCAACGCTTTTGTTAAAATGTGCACACGGCGTGAAGCAGAGCATGCAAAAGACACTTTGAATCGAGTTATGGTCGAAGGCTCGATACTCAAGGTATGCATGTTGGGATGAAGTCACTTCTCATCTCGGGTGGTCTCCAATTAAATTTCCAATTTCAGATGGGATGGGGTTGTGGATTTGGACCCAAGCCTTGCTTTGATTACAATCTTGGTGAATCCTTCCTTCCAATTGACACATTATCAGAAATGGATATCAAATGGCTGATGAGTTCTAGACGTGGTGGTGGTACCATGGAAGGTGGCATGGTCATTGAAGAACCTGATGTAGGGTACGTGCCACCATCTGGTCAGCAAGGAGGTCCGAGTGCAGCAGCCATGTTCCGAGCTAGACAGGGCATGCATCAAGCTCATGGTTCAAATTCTATGCCAATGGGCAACAGTAACCATGGTACACATGGTGGGGATTCGTATCGTCCATCAGGTGGTTACCAACATCAGCAAGGGTACGGCAGCGACTACGGTAGCCAATATGATCAATACCAGACCGGACAAGGGTCTGGCAATGGACAGTACTATGATAACTATGGTGAATCTGCCTATGGTGGTCAACCTCAAGGCGGTGGTTATGCTAGGGGTGGTAAACGGGGTCATGATGGCTCCAGTTGGTCCGGTGGTGGACAAGATAAACGTGGCAGGTATCAATGAATCGACTTTAGGTTCTGGGAGCTGTTATGAAAGAAGGCGGATGTCTAGGCTTACTACTAGGCTTAGTTGGTAATTCATAATGTAAACAGTTATTGAAGCCGTGCACGAAAAGTATGGTGCATTATTATGTCGTACTCTATTTGTCGCTTAGTCCATGTATTCTACTTTGTATTTACTCACAACAACGCTCATTCTCGTGGCTGATGTGGGGAGACTGGATGCTTGCGGGGTGATGCGTTGGTGGATGAACAGGAGGCGTTGCCGTAGAGAGTACTTACACCCGGTGTTGAGACAGAGCAAGCACGATCCAAATTGTAATTTACAGATTTTCCCAGGTTTCCCTCGGGGGTGACACGCTGCAGACACATTGGTTGAACTCGCTCACGGACTCTATGATGTCAGTTCACCAATGACCATTCCGTTTCAGAGTACGCACCGTTTAATCAGTGTGCTGTGTCCCAATCGCTGCTCCACGGCCGGTGGAAGTTTGATAATATTGGCGTATTGGCAAGGCAGGCCACCAACTGAGTATGGTCCTCGTAGCAGATCCGACGGTATTGCGAGGTAGATCAGTCAAAGTCGCATTCTTGCTGATGTTGATGTTGATCCTTGGCAGGATGGTGACCTCGATGAACACCCCTCACTCACCAGCCTCTGCCTGTACATAGGAGTACCCGAATTCTTTGAAAATGAACTCGGAGAATCAATACAAGCACGCACTGAATCACTAGGTACGCTTTCACATCGACATTGCCATAAATTCCTGGATCGACATTCAATCCAACATTGAGTCCGAAAACTAGCGACATTTCGTGAATTGGGACCACCAGACTTATGCCATGTTCTTAAAACAAATACCAAGGCTCTTGGAACGAGAGATGTAAGGGTGGTTTGATGTAATTTTCTGAAACTTGAAGGATATGGAACTTACATTTGCCCAACTAGTTGGGATCTTATCATTTTGTGCTAGGAACTGATGTTAGGTTGGCATTGATAGTGGTACCTCAAATGCATTTTGGATTTACAGAAACGTATGAACTAGTTCATCGGCTACCGTTGCAGCATATCTGAACTCGTTGACCTACACTGTGGTACGAATATTATGCCACGCCGCCCCCCATTGCAAACTTTAACTCATATCACTGTATTGCAGGATGAAGCTGCTGGATGGTTTAGTGGCAAGCAAGCCCCGTGGAAGATCAAATCCGGAACGTATGTGCAACCAATCCAGTCACGTCCTTTTTCAGTCGTAAATATTTGTCTTACGGGGCTCGAGGCCTTCACAGATATTGCTGTTTCAATGCCTTCTCAAGAGTGGATGTGCGAGTTGAAGTCAAGATACCCGGTGGGGTTGAGAGTCATTTGGTGGATCTGAGAGGAGACAAGTATGTCGCGCATTGCCTCCAAGTGTCTTGAGAATTTTTCAGTGCTCACAATCCTCACTCAAAGGCATCCAATTGCCAATCCAGCTATATGGCAGGAGACGGCCGTGTCGGCGGTATTGCGGGCGATGCTAGACGACAATGATGAGGCAGATGGAAATGATGGAAGTCCCCTGCTAGGTCTCCGAAAACTAGATCCATTACCAACATTAGCACTGGAAAAAAGGTTCTTGGACATAGCCGGAGCCGAATTCTGGAAGGGGTGGCAGTTAGGAACAGAAGCAGAGGTTCAGGTCGCAACCTACTTTTCAAATCATTTGACCAATGGCATTATGAAGTATTTCGGGCAGGCGAATCGATTAGGTGAAGCTGCCAAGTTTTTTGAAACGCTGTATAAAAAGGATCCAGAAGTTGGCGCTGTCTTGGCCAAGTCCCTTCTGGGAACAGGTAGGGCTGTGTGCGTAGCGGTGTCAGTGCGGACGGTGACGTGGTATACATGTAACTCAATAGATGAGGAAATCAAAGCGGTACAAACCTTGCATGAAGCTTTATCAACGAATCCATTGTCGTATGGTCTGTTGATGGTGCAAATCGAGTTTCTCAAGAACAAGGTATTCTGGGCAAAACGTGAACGCGTTTCTTTTCCTTATTTCGACTCACGAAGAGTTTCCACTATGAATATAGAAAAAGTTAGACTGGGCATTAAAGCTGGCAAAGTTAGCAGTCACGTACGCTCCATCTGAATTCGTCACGTGGTCAAAATTGACCGAAATTTATGTCGAGCTAGGTCAATATGAGTCGGTGCGTATATACCAACGCATTCACAAGTTTATTTGATGGTCTAGAAACAGAGAGATCAATATAGGCTTTATTGGCTCTGAATTCGTGTCCAATGTTCACGTACGTCGAGCGCGATTCTCAGAGGATGCCAACACCAGCAAGGACACATTTACCGCTGAAACCAGATCCAGCTCAGCTACGAGAAGGTGAAGATGGAAAGAAGGTGCCACCTCAGAATGGTACAATTTTTGACGAAAATGATCCCAGAGAGAATGAGGCATGCTACAAACCCCTCATCCGTGTTCGCAACGGTCATACCAATCTACATAATCAATAGATTCATCCTGAGTTACAAAGACTGCCCGCGCTTTCGTTACGAGGAACATTCTTGAAAGCGTATCAACTACTGATACGGATAGTCAGTAAAGTCGGATGGGACGAACTACTAAGGTTCAGATCAGTGGTATTTGTAATGGAAGAAGAATACCGTATACATCGAGCCCTTATGGAAGAGCGTGAGAAGAGTGCGATAGCTCAGGTCCGCCAAAACGCCCAGGAGGCGGATCGGCTGAAATCAGAAAAGGTAAAACCAAACGGCGGAATGAGCGGTAAAGATGAAGACACGAAAAAATCACCGACAGCAGTAGACGGAAATGAGGGAGATATACCAGCATCACCCGAACGGTTCGAAGAAGTACGCGAGGCTAAGCGCGTCAGTTTAGATGGTAAAGATTCGAGTAGTGCCTCAACAGCGAAAGATGGGAAGGGGAAAGGTAAAGCCAGAGGATTGACCATCGACGAGTTGGTACGAAAGACAGGTGGTGATGAGGCTGTAGCTGCTAGTCAAGACGAGAATGCAAAAGCTATGGCCCCTGTAAGTACTGGTGTCCGACGAGGAAGCTGTCGCAATTTCAATGTCAAGATAAATTGATTCCTTTCCTAACTCCAGTTACCCAAGATGCAGAAGCATTCGGTCTCATTCAGCTTCAGGAATAAACGGCTATGTGAAAAGTGGCTGGATAATCTATTCATGGTGCTATATAATGATTTGAGACTCTATACTGCATTGAAACAGGTGCGTTTCTAAAATTTTAATTTTCGAATTGAAACTTCAAGTGCTTTTGTGGGAGACTCGCACTCAGTTTTTTTGATTGAAAATACAGGAAATATCGCAATATAAAAACAACATGGCTGTTACGTCGTCCAACGTGTTGCTCTATCGCAAGACTGGCGCAGAATGGGAAATTTATGGTGATTTAGCAGAACGATTAGACCATCGAGAAGACGCCAAAGAAGCATACAAACTATGTCTTGAGCAGAAATTCTCTGCGAAGGCGTGGCTCAAGATCATGGAAATGTATGCAGACGAAGGTAATCTGCAACAAACGCTTACTGCAGCAGGTAAACTCGTATATATGCTTGACCGTGCGTACATCGAGCAAACGTATCCATCACCTATATCACGAAATGTTTTCAAATTGGTGCGGAGACATGGGTTGGCCAAAGTCCAGAATGCACTCTTGGCAATGAATATGCCGCAGAAGACGTATAGGTTGATTACGCGGTACTTTGAGTATGCGGAAGTGTTTCAGGTGGATGGATCCAAGGTATGGGTGTCATTGATTTCTCCGGTTTGGGGAAGCGGTAGCTGACCTTCCAGTTTCACCAACAGTGGTAGGCACCACCTGCTTCAATGCTTATGGTGTATATTCCCGTAGTGTTGATTAGTACTGAATATATAATCTCCAAAGGTGCATTGTACATGGGTGAAACGCGTTCGATCAATCGAGGTTGTCTCGACAGCCTCTAGGGTGGATAAGTCTCGATAGGGGAACGAACGGTTGTGATCCCGCATCGGCAATTGGCAGCCAGCTTTCAGGCACTTGGTGTCGGTGCCAAAGCCGGAGAGATGGTGGCAAGGGCGGCCTTTATAAAGGTTCCCTCCAAAGGTCGGCTGCTGGGCAGTAGGCAACGTCGCTATTTGGGACATTCTTTGCCAGGAGATTCGGAAGACCGGAGAACTCACGGCGTGCCGGCATAAGCATGCGGGCCTGCGGGGCTCCAGTGTGAGAAGGATCACGTTTCGACGAAATCAGGGTAGTGGATGGGATCGGTGATCGCTTGAGTTCATTAAGT
>QEAN01000076.1:0-11001 GCA_006535955.1 Synchytrium endobioticum | reverse complement strand
TAGTCATATTGTCACTTCGTCCACCACATCATGTGTACAATATAGATTAAACATATAAACATGTATCACATGAGCACGTGTACTCTGTCTATGAGTGATTGGCCTCATCTTCATGGCAGCATGGACGCAAGTTCCCAGTCCCAACTGGCATGAACTGCTGACCTGGAGCCCGCAAGACATTCCTATACGTTCCTATACGCAAATCCTCACGTTGCCTGGATGTAGCGCTCAAACGGCCGCATATAACACTGCATAAATTATACTAATCCAATGGCCAACTCCTAGCATTAATCCGCTCAGGAAGCCAAACCCCATTTGTCGTAGAATGTTCTAATGAGGTAACGTGAGTCCAAGTATGTGACTGGCTATAGTCTCAAGAGTCTATGCAATCTATACAAAGAAAATGCTAATAAAATAATACAGGACCAGGTAACAACAACCGCGACACTAGAGAAAACAGTATTCAGGCCATCAAAATCTAGCGGAATGCTCTGAGAGCCTCACAATTCGGTAACCTCATTTCCGACGCTTCCTTGAGTCTTACAGCATCGGTTCGGAACAATCCTCTTGCCTGTAAAATTTTCTGACGTTGGTATTCTTTCTCGTGTGCGCATTTCGTTTGCAAGTTCCTTATTTTGTGCGTGCTTTAGTTTAGTCTCGCCAACTGCATGATATCTGCAACGCATGGACCCCATCGAGGCACCATCCAATACACACCGTAAATGATGATACTCAACAAGCTCCTCGACTTCTAGTATTCTCTTCTGCCATTCTCTGTTCTTGATTCCGGTCGGATTTGGCCCCAAAATCTGCTGCTCCCACAGACTCCAAAGCTTAGGATTGACAAAGTAATGTACAGAGTGGTGAGTTGTGACTCTTTCTGCCGAATAGAGTGGCGTTTTCATCATACTGAACATATTCTCGGCACTATAGCCACTACTACTATAACTCATCAATTGACCCACTACTGAAAACACAAATAATGCTATGAGAGGGAGGAATTGCAGTAAAAGAGCCATTCTTGTCGGCGGTCCTGTATTATGCTGTCCCCCACTTTCGTGATATCGTCGTTGATGAGCGAATCGGTTGGAGTGGTATCGAGGCTGACCAAATAAGCTTCCTGACGAAAATGTATATGACCGTACACCTATACTATTGCCAGCCATTTCACCAAAGAACATGTTGAATATATCTTCTGCTGATATTTCGGAATCGAAGTTTTGTGAATGGAAATGATTCTGCATATGTGCGGGAGATGCGGCTGCTGCTGATCGTGAATCCGAATCTATACCATATCGATCATATCGTTCTCGCTTTTGTGGATCTGAAAGTATTAAATATGCATTTCCAATTGCTAATGAATTAGCGAATATGATATCAATCGGAGCGCAGGGAAGGTGACGAGACGAAAATGCCCAAGCGGAGAGAGAAGCAAAAGCAATTACCTTTGAATGCCTCATCGCTCCCTGAGGCTTGACATTTGTCTGGATGATACTGCAATGCCAACTAGACGTGGTGATCAGGTTAAATCAATATCTCTTCCATGCATAAATGAGTCATCGGCGTGGGTATAGCTTTCTCAGAGATAATTCCGCAATAATTCCAATATCAAAATCATTCACATCGTCACGTCTTTATCAATCCTAGAACCAAAGCACACAAAACGACGCAGACACCATCCACAGCAAATGCCTACTTTACGATAAGCCTTCTTGATGTCATCATCACTACATTCCCCATTCTTCAATCCCAAAACAGCATAAAGATCTCCCTTCTCTCTACAGGCCTTGATCCGTTTGATACCGTCCAATTGGTCCTTCGTGTATGACTTCCCACCTGATGATGAAGACGCTGTACTGCTACTATTACTGTTTGCAGTACCACTGGTACTATTCGTTCGCTGAGAGGATGTAGACGGTGGTGCCTGTTCATCTGATGTTGAGGATGTGTCGTTTGTCGAAGAGGCAAATGGGCGACGTTTCCGAGCTTCACTTTCACTATGACCATTGGTATGGCCATTGGTGGTGGTGCTGCCATTGCGTTTGGTCAAATTCTCCAAGAATTCGAGAAATCTATGTGCGTCCTCGTAATGATAGTCGCTTGACAGAGTTATGGATTTTTTGGCCAACCTCATAGCCTTGGCAACATCATGCTCAGATTCGAAGGCCTTCTTGGCCAAAGCTAAACATCGTACAGCTTCTTCTTCATTCATTTTGAGAGTTTTGGATGCTTTGAAGTTGGATGCAAGATGTGGCCAGTTTCTAGATAGATTATGAGCCGCCGCGTGTAGTGCCAATGCCGGACTGGAATAAACCTGTGCCAAATGGCGACGCGATATTTATTTCTCACCAGAGATTATTCATGTGGAACCTCACACTTTACTACAAAGAAATTCACAATATGAAATACGCATTTCCAAAAGATTTCCCAATATGATATTGAACGTTTGCGTTGAAGTTCTAATACTAGCGAGATCAATAGGAAGTATAGATAAAGGAGATTCACAACTAGAATTAGTTCTGAGGCACCTTATGTCCACGCAAAAGCGTGTTTCGACTGTTTTCTGCCACCGGCTATACTCAGCACCCGCAAGATTTTAAAGATTCGCAAAGAAATCCTAACATATTATGTTCCCAGCAGCAACGCCTCCGTCTGGAACGAGAAGGCTCTGCAATATATAGAAGTGTGTCACACTCCAGCGTATTACATAAATATATACAATTTTGTGTATCGTCGTCATTGCATTGGCAGGGCACGTCCTAAATCATGATATAATAGCCCATGGGAAGGGTCAAATTTCTGATATTGGCACCGACAGCTGCTTCATCACACCTTCCAAAAACGGATTACCACCCAACCTTTTGATCTCGTCTAAGGCTTGAGACTCAACTTTCCTCAAATATTGTTTCGTGTACTCGAAGCTGTTTGTTTCCTCCATCAATCGGATGGCATGCCTTTTCATGTCCACGTCAGTAGTTTTTTGCTTTAGAATATCTACAGGTGGAGCTATGTTAGTGCTTGTAATCTGACGGAGATATGGGCGCGTACATACTAAGCATTTGACGATTGTCCCTCGTGGATCGAATGCAATGGATAATTGGAAATGAAAACTTGCCCTCCGTCAGGTCTTCACAAAACCCTTTATTATCAGTATACTAAAGTTGTAGATATATCTTGAGCTCAATACACCAATGACAGCTGCAATACAAGATTCGCATGCCTTGCCGGAGATCAGATTCATCAGGTCATCCCTCACTTGAAAGTGGACGCCCAATATGTTGACAAGTGGAGCGTAATCACGATCGCAATTAGCAGCAATCTCCATGAGTTTGACACCTAGGCGCAATAGACCTCCCGTCTCTATTGAGGACATGAGATCGATGCAGCCTCCTGCAGCACTTACCCCATTACGACAACGTACTGTTGTTAACCATTTCCAAATACTGGCTTTCAGAAGGACACGTAGCGGTGTCTCTCCAGTGAATATCCATTCCTTGGCCTCGATGCAACTGAATCAATTCCTTCGTGAATACCTTTACCACTCTGAGATCTTCCAGCAAGAGAGCTTTCTGCAGAGCAATGAAATAGACGTAGTTGGCACAGTTGATGGTAGCTGGTACACCGTAGATCTTGTGAGCGACTATTGGGTTGTGGAAGACCGTGCAGTTAGTCAGACACGTGTCATTTAACATTCTATTCAAGATGCTGTTAATTCTGCATACCAGGGACCCCTCTTCTCAAGGCAGAGTCGTCTTCTACATCATCGATTCTAAATCGTAGGAGTTTTATTGCCGTGCGATATTCGAGTCGAATCCACACAAAGTCATCCACACAAAATGAGAACCAAAATTGCTTGATACTTACAGTAAGCTTGATGAATGTAGCATCTCTACTATGTTCCGGATAATTTCCAATTTGGCAGGCGGCACTTTGATCCAGTAGTCGAATGCTTCAATCAGTTTGGATCGAATCTCCTTTCCTGCATGGTTGACATGTTCAGGGTCAATGTACAAAGTCACTCAATACCGTGGTTTGCGCAGAGTTCTGCGTGCCTGGATATTGACATAGATAGGCAAAAGGCTCCAACAGAATCTATTGTTGGAGTGGCAAATGCTCAATAGCCACGGAGAAACGAGTATCATAGCGAGCCCTTACTCGATCTTCTTCTGACGCACGATCAATATAGGGAGTGTTCATTGTTGTCTGACAGTAACAAATGTCAAAGAATTGTATGACAGCAGGTCGGAGTTGGTCTTTATACTTGGGAGTGTCGGTAAACACAAGACATCGGCCCAACGAGAGGACGTTCGTTCTGAGAAGATAGTTGCAATTACTCTGAAATTACACGTCTTGTCACGAGAGCTGCTGATTTGTGGTGAATAGCTCGCCAAAAAGCATTTCAACATTGCATTACATTTGATGCGAAAATGGACTGCAAAATCCGCAATGGTACGCGTCCAAATACAAGGCGGTTCAAATGGAATGCGGCGGACTGCCGTTTAACTGCCAATCCCAACTCTTGGAAGCATTTGATGTGTTGAAGCTATGTTAAGAATTCTAAATGCAATGTTAAATTGCTTTATATGTATGGCAAGATTGATTCAGCAAGTACTAGTTCCATTTATAACCTTCTAATGCAATGTTAATGCACTTTATATGTATGGCGAGAACTTTGGAACTGGGACAGCAAATTCCCGTAACTTTTGCCATTTCATACGCAGAGTCCCAACTCGCAACGCGTGAGAAAGGAAATTCCAGAGTGCAAATGACAGACAGCCACTGGGTTACAAGCTATGCCCACTACAAGTCATCCACATGCACATGGGTCGGCCCAAGACATTCCAATAGACTTGTTCACTATGAAGACGGCTTTTTTCCGTGGTGCGACAGTACCGGGACGCATGAGCAGCCTGAAGTCCGTGGCTACCATAGTACAACTGACTGTACACTAGCAAACTGGAGCAGCGATATGATACATGGGTTGTTGCACCTATGGCCCAGATCTGTCTGGCATGAAGGAACCAGTGGTGACCTTTCTGGTCGTGCCGAAAATGCACAAGCACGGTCGAGTTAATGAGGCTTTGAATTTGATTTTAGCAAGAATACTTCCTTGGCGTAGTATAGGGATGCGAGAATGAGTGGTCTTACACCGGGACTAGCCTTCATTAATCATATATGAGATGTAATGAGACGAAAGATTCCTCGTAAATGAAGACCGTCAGTCATTACTTAGACCCGACGGAGATGTGGCCTTTCTTGAACAGTTGGTCGCATCCAATGCTTCAACCCCCCCTCGCCCTCGCCCCCGCCCCCGCTCAGAAATGGCAATGGAATGCCACTGCTCGCGTGATGGGTGAACGTCCAATGCCATATCTACCCTCGCATTCCGTAGGAAGTCCATTTTGAGAGCCTTATCGGTGAATGATCATCATCGTGTTCCTCGACAACACATTTATTCGACATAATGGACCTCTTTACTTTGGGATACAACGCCCTTAGAGGCGACAAAGGGGCTCCTCAATCGGCGTCTGAAACAAGTAATCGTCATCGCCTTGCCTCGAACGTACTAGGCCTTGACTGACGCTGCACTCGAAACTACTAGTTGACAAGCTGTCTGATCGGATCCTAAATGCTTCTCTTCTGGAAGATAGACGAGCTGCAGTCATGGGACTGAAAGGCCTCGCTAGAGATTGGAGGCTAGTACGTGCCATCTTACGGAAATCATATCTGTTGCCGCAAATAAAATGGAGATGAGGCATTCCATCATCTACATGTCTAGTCACGCATTATCGGATATTAGGAAGTGGGGACCAAGGGCATGATACCACTCATAACCGTCCTAAGGAATGATCGCAGAGATGTGGAACTGGCCAAGGCTGTCTTAGAAACGTTGGATGCACTGTGTGTGAACGAACCTGGTTCTGCAACACCAGAAACACCTGCCACNTTCGGACATGATGGTCATACGAAAGGCGTAAGTCGTGCAAAGAAAGGACGCGACTGTGAATGTTGCTCGCATCTGACGTGTTTCCTCATCCGTTAGGAAAGTGATTTAGGTGCCATGTTTACCGAGATCTTCATCAAGGTACCGCTGCTTTGACAGCAACTGTCTTTCTCTTCAGATACCTCACTAAATACTCTCAAAAATAGAGTCCCGAGAATGTGACGTTATTACTGGATGTCTTGGAAGAACACGACTTCTACGTACGCTTCTTCACAGTCAAACTGTTGACAACGCTATTGGTCAACAAGCCGGACCAGTTGCAATCATGTATCTTGACTAGTCCGACTGGAATATCGAGGTTTGTCGCTTTTTGTTGCGTGCAAAGTAAAGGCACATCATTGATTTCGTGCCGCCAAACATAGATTGATTGACCTATTGGACGATCGAAGGGAGATCATTAGAAATGGTAACCCTGGCCGATTTTAGTAAAGATTTCAGTCAAGCAGCTCATGATATCAAAACTACAGAGGGACTGCTTTTGCTTATATCATTGACGGAAACTAACGCCGACATACAAAAAATCATTGCGTTTGAGAATGCGTTTGAAAGATTACTGGCAATCATTCGGGATGAGGGCGCTACCGATGGTGGTATCATCGCTCAAGATTGTTTGACGTTGACTCAAAATCTTTTAAGGCATAATGTTTCCAACCAAGTATGTCTTCACCTGCTGTCCTTTTCAATGAAGAGGATTTCTCACACTTGTTTTTCAAACAGAATTTATTCCGTGAGTCAAGTTGTATCCAGCTAATATCGTCTTTGTTGCTATCAAGAGTACTGTCCGGGGATCCACCAGTGGCTGTGGAAGTGCCTCTGACCCACGAAGCCAACAGCTGGCCGCAACAGAAAATTGTGAACACAGGCCTAATTCTAGAACTCATTCGTATCCTAGTCATGCCCAACAATCCGAACACCGCTATCAATCAGGTATGACGTGTCAAGTTTTGCATCATTTTCTTATCTGACATGAGGCATATCAAATAGAATGTAATGCATCAAACGCATGTCATAAATCCAGTCCTAGATCTGGCGATGTCTCAAACCATACCCGCGAAAGTTAAAGCCCAGGCAATATACACACTAGCTGATATGATTCGAGGAAATACTGCCAATCAAGAACTATTTGCAAAATCAACTGTAGCTATGTCATCGCCGCAACCCTTATCTGGTTCGCCAGCCCCTCCTCCCCATCGTAATGGTATAGACAGTAGTAAAATGGTGGTGAAGATCCCACAACCTGCATTAGTCGCAGTGATATTGACCGCTTTGAATGGTGTTAAGGAGGAGTTTTCGCTAAGAACAGCGTCTGCATACTTATTCTCGTGTTACCTACACAATAATCCAGACGCTCAAGTTGGTGTCGCTTCGACATTGACTCCGCCTCCTCAAGATAACCCCAACACTCTCCTTGCGGGTACGTAGCTGTTCTGCGAATTGGAGAAATGAACCAGGACCAAAGCTCCAGGATATTTCTTGCATCATTATAGATGGTCCCGCTTCTGTGGGTTCATTGTTGATTGCCGCTTTATTTGACTGGGAGTCGAAGCCGAAGAATCCATTCAGATCGTGGTTTTCTGCAATGATGTTGGCTCAAATAATAAGGCGGAATCCCAAGGCGAAAAATCTGGCCTTGAGCATGAAGTTCAATGAAGGGTCGGAAGGTAAAGTGGGTGTGTCGGTCCATACGAGGCCTTTTGTTGCTCACACATCAAGTACGGGATAGATGATTCGACGTCTCTATTGCATCGATGCACGTACTCATTACTGATGGCGTATCGAAATGGATCCGATGCCAGAATACAAATTGGATTTCTATGCCTACTAGCAACATGGATGTATGAATGTCCAGCAGCCGTCAACGAATTTTTGGCGGAGGGGTCAAACTTGCAAGTTTTGATTGAGCAAATAAGTAAAAATTCTGGTTTAGATGCTTTGGTACAAGGGTTGGCCGCATTTGTGTTGGGAATTTGTTTTGAGCACAATGATGATTCTGAACCCGCTTTCACAGGGTACTTGGGAACCCTTTATATCTTTGAAAAGTGGATTGGGCTAACATGCTAATCACTGTAGAGCCAAACTGCACCAAATCGTATCAAGTCGTATTGGGACGGATTTGTTTGTGAGTCGGTTGGAACGATTGAAAGAATCAAAGGCCTTCCAGAAAGCTTCACCATATATGCAGGTGATCAAATCTTTACCAATATTCCATAGTTTGGATTCTTGCAACTTGCCTGACATGGTGTATCGTATAGACTCATGGCGAAGTAGATTCGAAGGGATTTCCTGAACTCTATTTCGATTATATCTTTGTCGACTTTTTCAAGTCCAACTATGAAACGATATCCAGAGCTATGGTAGCTACGAGGTCAAAGGCTAGTCCAAAAAAAGATTTAAGTACGTGCGGTTAGTATAGCTAGTAGCTGCGTCGTATAAACCAAATCAAAGTTGGCCGTCACCAACACATCCTAGTAAAAAGTAGTACTGGATGGAGGAGATGAAGGTAGTGTCATCAAATCTTACAAGCAGCTTATTGGCAAGCAAGATGCCGAATTACATGACGTAAGGAGGAGGAATGCAGAGTTGGAAGCTAGGCTTGCAGGGGAGGTACGTATTTCAGTTCAATACCCATGATTTCTATTTGTCATACCTAATGTTTCCCAACTTATTCCTTATTTTAGGCGATGTTAAGAGAACGCGTGGATGTACTGAACGCGACAATACAGAAACTGCAACTAGCCAACGCTGATTTAACTCGCAAGTATGCTTCTCTGGATAAAGAACACGAAGATTTGTTGGTGCTATTAGCAGAGCAAGTAAGTATGACGCCGATTGACAAGAAAACGGTCACTGGTGCTGAGCTTTCCCCGTTGCAGGATATGGCAAGAAAGGAACTTCGGCAAAAGTTGAAGGCATACGGTGAAGTACTACCGGATGAAGATGATGACGAGGAGGATGAGGAAACTAATGGGATGGTATAAGAAGTAGTTTGGTTTGTATCTATATATATTGGTGTATTGGTATGTATATATAGTGGTGAGTACGGTTCATGGTTAGTACACATGTGAATAGAGCAAAGTTCGTAACGAAGTCCCTCGCCCTGATTGGTGGAGTAGAGTGGTCGAGTTGACTCATCGATGTTATTGTGGAGAGGCTGGTATCCCGGCGGGCGTAATATAGTCCACTTGACCTATTTGTAATTGCTATTGTTCAGATCGCGAAGCAAGCCCCACATCCTAGTTTACCCCGGGACTTGCTTGATCACCTCAATCATCAAACGCAATCGTCGCCGCAAACATACAGTTCCAACAAAGCAAGCAACGAAACCGCAAACAGCAGCATTAAGTAATTTCAGCACTCTACAGCGACAAGAGTAGCGCATACCCCCGCATCACTCTATTACCTACACAGATCTAGACAGAGCGGCCCAAAACAACCGACATCCAACCATCATACCATCTCCAGCCAAGTCACGCACCATGACTCAATACATGAAGGCATTGAGTATGTGGGCTATCGTCATATGTTCTATCATAGTACATTTAGCATCAGCTCAACAGACTACCACTGGCCCTCTTGCTGCCACTGCAACATCGCCGGCGGCGACAGCGGCGACAGCGCCAGCTGCGACACAATCACAAGTACCCATTGCTTGTAATCCATCAGGGTCAAGAGGCACCGTTGTAGTAACTGCCCCCCTTCCTGGGTAAGTTCGTCGCTTTTGTCGCATTGATATTCTTGCGCTGATGCTGATCTGAACCGTCACCCATTAGGAGCTACTGCCTTGTCGGAACACCGTGTAACATCACATGGACATACTCTACAAACACGAATCGAATATATCCTGCGAAATCTATCAGTATCAAATACAAGACTGTCAAGGCTTCCCAATATGATCAAGTGGTGGCGAACTCGTTACCAGCAAACGCCACTTCTTTTAAATGGAATATATCTCAGGTCGCACCAGGTCTATATGGCATCAAAGTCATAGCCGATGGTATCGACCCATTCGCAGTTGGGTCCAATACTACGAATGCCTGTCTTCCCGACAATTTCCCATTGCCGGGAGTGACGACCGGGTTTTACATTTTGATCAGCGAAAGATTGATCCCCTACCCTGATACATATGGTCCTCAGACCAGTGGTGGTACAGCTCGGAGAGGATCCTTGCTCGTACTTGTTATCAGTGGACTAGTTTCCTTTGCGGTGGCTTATGGGTCACAAATGGTTTTATAGACACGGACACGGACGCGAACGCATAGATGATACATAGAAGTTAATGTGGCATAGACCGTATTTATGAATTCAATAAAAGAGTAGTCTTTCTCCTGGGCGTGGAATGGTCAGATGTTTGTGATGTGACGCTCCGAGTCTTTTTTGCCATAAACGGAACAACAGCGTCGAGAAGTGATATTGCCATTCTCATAGAAAGCGACCACGATAAAGCGCATACCTGCATAGATCCGCATGCCAATAAGGAGACATGGCTGCCAGAAAGCGCAAATTCGACGAATCATCAACAGCTCGTAAAACCAAGCAGGACAAGAAGACCACGCCGACTACCAGCAATGTTGCGCCTACTCAAGCAAGCAACAGTGTGTCTCAGCCAACCATCCAGGACTTCCCAAGAGGAGGAGCCCTACCGCTCAGCGCACTGGAATGTCGCGATGTTGCTGAAAAGGCATCAAACGACGTCTTGTTCAATGTAAGTCTGCAAACGATCGCCTCCAACTTCTCATCAGCATGGCCGAATGAACATACTTCGAGTGACCTATGAGCCATCGTGACAACTCTCTGACGGTTGTTCGGCCACCGCAATATAGCCTTTGCCTACTGCGGCCCCCTTAAACTCCCGCTCCAAACGCCACAAAAAAAGGGTAAAGGAGCCCGAGGCGGATGCACTGTCACAAGTCACCAAAAGGCGGAAATCAAATGTTCAAGGCAATACGGTCAACATTGCAAGTCTGAAAGTTTCAACGTTCACTAATAGAGAAGTTCCG
>QEAN01000075.1:29612-63375 GCA_006535955.1 Synchytrium endobioticum | reverse complement strand
CAGCCAGTGCAAACCGAAAGTCCCTCGGTGCTGAAAGAGGTACCTGCCAAACGGCATCCCAACGACGATGATGCATTCTCTGACACATTTTTTACTAGCAGCAGATTGCCCAGTTGAAATCTGCTCAGGCCGACGTCAAGGCAAAGACCGATGCCGCTCAAAAAGGTCTCTATGGAGTCTTGTCGGGCAGTGTCACCATGCATCATCGTCAATGTGCCCTGACATACCAAGCGACACCATAGAACTCCAACTCTGCAAGACGCAGATTGTGTCCTTGAGCGCCCAGGCGGACAGGGACAAGCATGAAATCGCTGCCTTGAGAACCCAAATCGAAAGGGACAAGACCGAAATGGCTGCATGCAAGGCCAATCTAGAAAAGGAAAAGGCCGAAACCGCTCGATTTACAAAGGAGAATACTGCTCTGAAAAAGGAGAAATTCAACTCGGACCGTGACAAGTCCAGTCTGGATAAAGAATTGAAGAAAGTCCAAGGTACCATGGTCGAGGCCCTTTCTTCGTTGCAAATCTGAATCAACTGAACCCATATGACGCCGCTTAGCTGTTATCGCCAAAGATAAGAACAAGATGGCTCTACAAGAATCAATGGCCGAGGTCTCCAAACTCAAGGGTGAAATGGAGCTCCTGTCCGAATTCAAACATCAAGTATGACCCTGCCGCCTGCTTCTGTTAATCCATGATTCATGCAGCTGACATGTCCGCACATAGAACGATGCCTTGAAGGACGAAATTCGACTCATGGCCGCCACTGCCGACAAAACCCGTAAACTCCTGGAAGAAAAGGTATCAAAAGCAATGCACGAGCTTGAACACATTCGGGCAGGTCGACAACCATCTGCCTCCGTGCTCGAGGAATTGTCTTTGTCTGCTCACTCGGCTGCCTCTGCAACCGCTGAAACTAGTCGACTCGCTGAACTAGAAGCCGAGCTGGCTCTGATGAGAGCTGACACGAAAGCTGCAGGCTCCCGACTGAATGAAGTCATGTCCATTAGAAAACAGCACGAAGCCACTATCAAGCAATCCAAAGCGGATCTTGACAAACTAAATCACGAATGTGAAGATCTACGTCTTCGACTTAATCTTCCAACACAGTCCATGACCAATACCGCATCTGCAACGCTTTCCGCGGCGCCATCAATCACTACCCCGACAGCCACGGCCTCCAATGCAGCACGCGGTGATGAAACGTCACAAAAAATGAATTCATACTTCTCTGCATTCAAAAAAGTCGTCTTTACCAATGCACCAACTCCGCCTGGTACAACTCGAGCAACAAATGGCAAATTCGCAGAGTCACCAGCTCAACCTTCCGAAGCCCATACATCTAGTGTGTCCATCAATCTAGTTGACGGTAGATTCGATCAAGATTTGGTAGCTGCTGCACTGCGTATCTCTGAGCTTGAAGCTGCGCTACAAGCCGAAAAGAGTAAAGTGGAAAAATCCGACAAGATATGCGAAGATGTACAGGAACGTCTGGAAGGCCTCCAAAAAGACGCTGTCTTGAATGGCCAACTGCTTCAAGATCAGGCTCATAGAATCAAAGATTTGGAGCTGCAGCTGCAGCTGCAGGTCGGTGATAATGCCGCTACCACTCAAGTAACGCCTGTGGTTCGTACCGAGGCGACTGCAAATGTACAAGTAATGGAAGCTCAGTTAGTTCAAGTGGCCGGTGAACCAGCCACATTGACCAAGCACTCTACTGAGCAAATCAAACAACTCTCCGCCAGCTTGATAGAAAAAGAATCAGAGTTAGATTCCTCCAAACAGGAGCTGACACGTACACGCTGTCGTATCCAAGCCGTAGAGTCAGGGCTCGAAGCTGCTCAACAACAAAATGATTTACTGAATGCACAAATACAAACGCTTCAACAGGATCTAGAATCATACAGATCTACAAGTATACAAGGTGGTGAAGCAGCTGCACTCCACATTACTGCGTTACAATCCCACGTCGAATCGATAGAAGCCGATCTACAGGCTTCCAAAAAAGAAGCTGCCCAACAGCAGATAGAAGCGAGTGCCGTCCAAGCTCAAGTCGAATCCAACGCCAAGGAAGCATCTGAGCGAGCCCGCGAACAAATGGCCGTCGCTCAACAAAACTTGACCACCACCGAATCTGAGAATAGGACGTTGAACGAGTTGGTATGCAGTCTGCGGCAACAAGTAGATGCGTTATCAGCAGCCCATGGAGCTATTCAATCTGAATTAGAGGCTGCTCGTCAGCAACTCGCTTGCGTGAACTCGGAGTTTGACCAATACAAACACCAAGTAACGGAAATTCAGTCTCATCTTACCTCTTCCCAACAAGAGCTTGAAGCATCCAAACAGCAGCTGGCGTCATCCCGCCAAATCATCGAAGCGTCAAATCAAGAGCTGGCGCAGGCGGTGCAAAAGCTTCACCATGTAGAATCGGAATTAGAAGGATCAAAAGGACAGAACAGCATATTAAACAATACGGTTGTTTCCTTGCAGAGTGATATGAATTCCTGCATGGCTAGTCATGGTGAAGCACAACCAGAATTAGAAGCTGAAAGACGTGGGGAGATTGAAGTGTTGCACACGCAAATTGAACAACTTGAGTCAGAGTTGCGCCAGACCAGACATCAATTGGAAGAGTCTGTCGAAGCTGCCAGAGAGGTTGCCGTTATCAGAACTGAGCTTGAAGATGCCAAGAAGCAACTCGAAAGGAATAGCCACGTCAGCACCACTAACCAAGCCTTGGAAGTGGCCATCAAGGAAAGAGAGGAGCAAGCCACAGGTCTACAAGCGGAAATCACCCGGCTGCACGCGGCACATGCGGAAAGTGAGGACGCGATTCGACAAGAAGTGGAAATGGCTGTCAAAGAACGTGATAGTGCGCATAGCCAAATGGTAGCTTTACAGACAAAGATCACTGAATTGACGGCATCTCATGGTGAGGCGCGAAACACACAGCAAACGGCAGTGGAATTATTACGGGTTCAAATCTCTCAACTAGAAGCATCCAAGAATGACTTTTTAACAAGGCATGAAGTTGAAGTTGAAACAGTCCGCAAAGATTCAGAGACTGCTCGTCAAGAATTGGAATTTGCTCGTAAAGAACACATCGCCGCTCAACAACAGATTGAAGCATTGCACACCGAACTCGCAGCCTTGCATTCCAGCCACGATTTACTGCAGAATAGTCAGAAAGCAGAGGTGGATTCGTTGAAAACGTCCGTTGAAACCATGACACAAGAACTGCAAGCGAGAACCGCTGAGCTTGAATCGAGCCGAGCCGAAGGTTTAACCTATAAACAACAGCTCGATAATACGCAAAGGCAGCTGGACGATGTAAAGGCCGAGCTCGAAGCTACCAGGCTACAACTTGAGGAGAGCAACAGGCACTCTGCGGCCATGGAAAAGCAATCCAAGGATGGTGCCGATGCAGAAATTGAAATCAGAAAGCAGTTGGAGGAGTCAAGGAAGCAGATGGACACAGCCAACAAACAAGTCGATGAAACAAAGAAGCAGCTCGAGAAAGTCGAACGACAGTTGGATGCTGCGAAAGCTGATACCAAACAAAGCAAATCCAACGCCGGATCAAGGGAGAAAGAGCTCGAAGCCAAACTAGCTGACGTAGAAGCAGCAAAGACAAAAGCCATGCAGGCGAAAGATGCCGCTGAAGTGCAAGTCAAGGCTTTGAACGGGTTGGTCGCCCAAGCACAAGCAGAATCAGCCAAACTGAAAAAGGAACGTACCGAGTTGGAGGACAGAATCAAGAGGGATAAACAGACTATTGAAGAGACACACAAGAAGACGTTGGTTGCCTCTGACGACGCTCACAAAAAGGAAAAGACTGGATGGGAAGATGCCCTAAAGACGCAAAAGCAGGCGTGGGAGAAAGAAAAGACGGCCTTGGAAGAGGCTAACAAGAAGAACCTAGCCAGGATTACGGACGAGAAGTCCAAACTTCAGGCTGATTTAGACAAGGCTGTGAAAGACCTCAAGACTGAACAAGCATCGAGATCCGAGGGGTTGAGGAAGTTGGAAGCCCTTGTATCCGGCAAAACCGAGGAAGCGAATCTGGCCTCCGCCAAACTCAAGTCCCTAGAAAGCGAAACTTTGGGATTGAAAGCAGAAACATCCAAAACGATTGAAGAATTACGACGTCAGTTGAAGGAATCCGAGGCACATGCGAGTCAGCGCGCCGAATTGTCAACAGAGATTGCCAACCTCAAGGAAGAGGCGGCCAGACTGCAATCCAAATACGATGTGTTGACGCAGGAGCTCCAAGTTTCTCACTCATCATACGAAAGGGCATCAAAGGCAGCGCTAGAAAAAGACGAAACTGTCAAGAAAGCGCGTAGCCGGATTGATGAGCTTGCCAAGGCGGACAATGCAAATAAAAAGGCTATTAGGGATATCGAGAAACAGCGGGATGAGGCCAGAGAGGAAATTGCGCGCACCGCTGCAGCTTGTGAATCTTTACAGAGAGATTTCGACGATCAGAAACGGCGTCTCGATGATGCATCGAGTACCCAAAGCCAGCGTGTCGCAGAATTGGACGCCAGAGTAGATGCTCTAAAGGAACAGAATATTGTCTTGGAAAAGAAGCTGGCGGAAAAGGAGGGTGATATGAGGATTTTGGAGAGGAAGAGCGCCCAAATTGTAAGCGTTTTCTGCAGTTTATCGGCCATTGGCGGATCACTGACACCGCAGGGATGCAGGTGAAGGATTTGCAGAAACAACTTGCCAAACAGCGTAAAGGCCACGGACAGCTCACTGACGGATCAGGCGAAAGCCAAGAAAGCGTTTGTGAGTATTTCAATTCCATTGCCGGTCCCTTGGCCAATCCACTCAAACGAAGCGTGAAATTCATAGCCGGCATGGACGTGTCTTTGCAGAATCACGGGCACTCGCATGGGCGCAGCGCTTCGGTAGATCATAACAGAACGAAGACGAGTCCGACGCCGACGACTCTGTCCGACGCAAAGGACATGCAAAGCTTCATATCGGACCTACAGCAGCGTGCATCCCATGCTGAAGAGGAGGTACGTTCATGACCATGATCATTCTTTCCGCACGCTGTTGCACCTCATTGATTCGATCGCATGCCGCATGCCGCATCAGCTCAAGAACACACGGCTGCTCGTATCGAAGCTTGGATTAGAGGTTGATCAAAAATCACGAATCATTCAACAGTACATTCTGCGCGACCATTCATCGAAACTGATCCCTGATGACAAACCAGCTCCAGCCAAAGTAAGTGCACTTGCACGCAAGTGATCACGTCATGTCACCTAACGGGTCCAAATCCGTCCAAGTCGTTCAACCTGAACATCTTTTCGTCGCAAGCGGCCATGGTCAAGAATTTGGATCCGGTCCAGCTCGCACAAGTCAATGCCAAGATGCAGAAGCTGTTGGAAGAACTGACGACCAAGATGATGAACATGGAGGAGGAGTTCAAAAAGATGAAATCCGGCCAGTCGTCGGGGACAATGCACGACATCATGGCTTCAGTGGCAGCATCACCAACGTCGACCATGTGAATTGGCGTGTCCTGTATAATGTTTTTGACATGGGTAGCGATAAATATGTTATATCATATGTTACATAGATGTGTGCGTATTTTGCGATATGTGCGATGGTGGTAGTCGCGCAGGCCTGCACTATATGTACTATATGCACTCGCTCGTCATGGGCGTCCGCTGAAGGCCTCGGACGCAAACACGCAAACACGCACATTGCGACCACGAGCACACGGCGCACGCGGCGCACCGCCATCGCCATCGCCATCGCCATTGACGCCGTGGCGGACACGGCTGCCTCGAAGATGCACGGCCACGGAAAAAGACAAACGACAAAAGGGGCAAATCGGCAAAAAAAGGCGACGCCACTCAGCCACCATTTTTTGCCAATTTGCCAATTAGGGCAAATCTGGCCCCCCAACGCATCAAACACCCCCTCGTCGCCCAGTCGCACCATGGACGTATCCGCAACGGCTCCGCTGCGACAGATGCGCGCTGTCGCTGTGGCCACCCTGCTCGTTCTCCTGGCCTCGCATTTGGCGGCGGTGCCGGCAGAGTCATGTAAGTGCCATTTGGACCGGTTTGTCGGGACTCCCGAGGGACTCGATCCATGGGCGGGCACGGCCGGAGCGGCTTGCCCCAAA
Source organism: Synchytrium endobioticum (assembly GCA_006535955.1). NCBI lineage: Eukaryota > Fungi > Chytridiomycota > Chytridiomycetes > Synchytriales > Synchytriaceae > Synchytrium > Synchytrium endobioticum. The sequence goes on along the minus strand of QEAN01000075.1, from coordinate 57,225 downwards.
GGCCTCGTCCTCCGCTCGGCTGGCATCGATCACACCTTGCATGACGCTCACCCATGACCGCCGCAATCCCGTCTAGGCCTGCGCACATACGTCCCCCCATACCGGACATCATGCCGCTCTGTCGCTGCCAAGTACAACACATCCATAGCGGATATAATGTCGTGGAATCCAATCGTCTGTGCGGTCGCGGGAAAAGTCATTCCGGGCGGCACTCCCGTTTGTGTTGCATTCCCGCCCAGCGACTCTGATCACACGCTACTGCCGTCTGCTGCCGTCCGGCCTACCAGTGTCTTGCCAGCCGAGTCTGCCAGCACCGCGGCGGTGGTCGTTGCTGCCGAACCGTCTCCCGACGTCATCGTTGCTGCTGTTGCAAGTACGTATCGTTTCAATGGCCTGCGATGGCGCCCGTGTGTATGCTTATGAGCTAGTGACTTTTGAAGTAAGTGAAATTCACGGCGAATCGTCCCCCCCCCCATCCAATAGCTCCTGGCGCCAGCGCCGCGTCAGTTGACTCCCAAGCCCAGGCCAACATGTCTGCACCGTCTGGCCCGCTCTTGAGCAATGCTGCGCTGGCGGGTGTCGTTCTTGGCATTGGTACGTCCCCTATTGCTTTTGCCCACAATTCCCCCCGCCCCCCAAGGCATTATCAAATTGACACTCCCCAAATACGCAGTTGCTGGTGTCGTCGCTGGAATGCTCGCGCTCGGCCTCACCACACGCAGCAGCCGCAGACGCCGCAGCGTCTTTATCCAAGGCAGGCCCCTCAACGGCTTCCAATCCGACTACGACGGCAGCGCACTGCCGCGCAAGCCGCAGCATTCCAGCCCCGGGAGCGACGACCCCACACGGGCGAAGCCCAATGCGCGTTCCATCTTGTTTGGACCGGGCGCAACCAAACCCCCGGTGCCGGTGCCATCCACACACTATGCGGACCCATCCGCCATGCACGCGAACCCGCTTGCTCCGACCTTCAGCCCACTGATGGCGCCCCGCCACGACTCGGCGGCCAACTCGTTCACAGAGCTGTTGTTATCCTTGAATTCGCCGGCTGCTGCTCGTAACAGCGCTACGTGCGAGGAGTCGTGAGGTGCGAGCACCAGGGGACCGTAATATAATAAGCCGGCACGTTGTTTTTGGATGGTGTTCAGGCAGAGGGAGGGCCCTAAATGAGTCGTAGTAATTCGTAGTAGTATTAATAGTGTGAATGCAATGGATGGGTTGCATAGTGTGTATAGCATAGACCTGTGAACGTACCCTTGTAAATGTAATACACAACTGCTTCTGCAAGATTCGTGGCCTAGTTATGGTGAATGGAATTTCACTGTCAAGCGGCGATGCTACCATGAAACCACTCGTAGACAGAGTACACGCATCGAAAAGAGACGCGCTCATGTGATATATGTGAATATAAATTTATCTAGAAGATACGGTGGGCGAATTCACAATATGACTATGATAAACAGGAATTTGCAGAAACTACTGATAAGTGCAGTTGATGTCTTGAGCAAAGGGACCACAGGTTGGCGAGAGATCTTGCCATTTGTCAAGGGGTACATAGGATGATTATATGTAATTGTAAGTAACGAGAAATGTAGAACGAGACGAATGGAGTAGATTACTTACTTTGCTGCTTGGCGGAAACAGCCACTTTCTCCCTCATCCCCCATTATCCACCTTCATGGGAGAAGCTACCTTACCTGGTCTTGAGTGGGGGGACAGTTACTATTTGCCGACAGTCCGTTGCTTGTGTTCGGTTTTTGTGTCGGGAAGGATGTGAGGGACAAGATCCCCTTTTATGGGGCAGGTCTGCCAAATAAACAATCAAACCATGTGTAGTGCCCGCATTTGTCGCGAGGCCCAGACCACTGCGACATGGGTCGGTGGCATCCCTTGTATCATGGATGGCCACGAGAGCATCCTCTCTCCTCTAGATATCATGGACTACTGCACTTGTCCAATGAGTCCACATTCGCGCGGACAACGTTCCACAATTGTCACTTGATCAATTGACCACCCACCTCGGCCATTACTGGGGTTTCATCAAAACTTGATCCGAGATGGTGAAGCCACGTAGTCAAGTCTTGCTTCATGCAGCCCGGGGGAGCGAACCCAGTCCCTCCAAGAGTTTCGCATTTCTGCAAAGGCAAAGCACTGACAGGGGCGAGCCCTTACGGGATGTGATGAAAACCCTTTTCCTATAAGGCCTTCGGCGTTTTCTCTGACTTGAAATCCTGTCTTGGACGTGTTCAACTTAGACTGGCCAAGGGCACAGATGCAATGGATCCATTAGCACGTAGTACGGCCAAAGCAGACATGGGCCATGCCCAACACATGAACACGGCCGTGCTGTGCAATTCCCTGCGTCCGCACATGGACCTGCGCAAAGAAAGACTATTTCGTTCCAATGGCCTGGTGAATGCTACCAAGGCGAAATAGGTGGGCTGGTTCCGAGACACACCAGTACAAGTTTCACATAGCTCCATCAGCGTCATCGCTAGGATTCGTCACAGAATGGGCACAAAGACTCAAAGGGGCTACTTCAACCTGCTTTATCGCTGGAATCTATATGCCGACTGCTTCCTGTACCGCAAGGCGCATCCGCGGACTAGCCTGGCCCTGGATGCTAGAGACGATGACTTTTCCTTCTCCAGCCTGGCACGACACGCAGGCATCCCCGCACCCACATTCCTACCTACCGCTCCGAGCATAAGTACCACTAGTCACAGCAGCATTACCACCGGTATGACCATGTTCAAGCATATACCATCTGTTGTCCGCACGCGGACACTGCCCAAAAGTCGTTTTCTTTCAAGTCGGGCCCTCGGTATCGCAACGCACATGCGGAATCGACAACCGATCCTGTTCAAACGATCATTCAGAGCAACAGAGCCGAGGGAAAAGTCCCTTTTTTTGGGGGCATGGAATCTAGGATTCTACAACATACTACGAATCATTATAACTGGTATGTGTGCGGCTTTGAACCAACCGGTCAATCACATAGAGCCCTGAATTAGAGTCGTACTCATAATGTAGCCGTGCCCGTACTTTGGAAATGGAATTTTTTCAAAAAATACCCACGAACGATGTGGGGATTAGTCGGACTAGCCGGACTGTCCACTGCGGGATGGATTATCTTGTCGTATGAGCAACACCCGTTGACCCAGAGAGGACGATTCATGTTTATAGATGAAGCCACTGAACTCAAAGTACGTCTCTTGTCCAGTCGCTGTGGGGTAAGGCCCATTTGCTTCATGTTCCCTAACGATCGCATGTATGATAGATTGCAGAAACTTTCTATCGAGATTTTATTACCAAGCACATCAACCGGTTTCTACCCCCGAATCATCCGGATTTCATCAAAGTGAAACACGTCGCATCAGATATAGTGACAGTCGTGGGTCCAGTACGTGATTGGGAGTTGTTTGTAGTGGATGATGTATCTATATCCAATGCCTTTGTACTAGGTAAGTCTTGTGATGTCACATGAACTTGTGCTGCTGATTGCTATCCAGGACGTGTTTCTGCAGATATCCTAATTGCAGGATCCAAGGTAACTAGCTACTGGAAAGATATTCGTCTATCGAGGTTTATTAGCGGATTGTCCGACAACGTCCCATCTAGCAGCAGTCCTATCCCACGAAATCAGCCACGTGTTATCACGACACGCCGTCGAGAAAATCGGCTTCTCGCAGCTTACCAGAATACTGTACGACACGCTCCATTCAACACTCTATACCCTTTCCGTCAATTTACCAGTAATTAGTGACATACTGGGTAGAACAGTGGATGCGTCTGAGCAAATTCTCACCCAACTGCCTTACTCTCGGATGTGTGAAACCGAAGCAGACACTATTGGGATATATCTCATGTCAATGTCAGGCTATGATCCACGGGCATCAGTGGATTTATGGGAGCGATGGGCGCGAGCTGAAGAAGCGTCTCATCTCAAACCGATCGACACCGGGGGAGAGATGATAAAAGTGCCAGAACTATTATCAGATCATCCGTCACATGCTCATCGAGCGCAGGACTTGAGAGATCATGTGGAAGGTGCATTGACTATATTCAATGCGAGACATCAATTGCAAGAGGGGTTGAGACTGGAGTTGCAGAAACAGCCGTTTAGTAGGACGGAAAAGAGTGCGGTGGCTCAACTGACCATTGATGAGATTGATCGAGCATTGTTCAAGGTACTGGAGTGTCATACCGTTAGTCAGCCCTTTTGGTATGTATAATGTAGTATTTGCTGTCGTTGTTTGCACTAACCGAGGGTGAATTACGACAGGTGGGCAAAGGATTCAATCAGACAGGACATTTTAGAAAAGGCCCTAGCCGTATCCTCGCTGAAAAAGAATGAGGAAATAGTAACAGCAGCAGCTGGGGCAGTAGAGATCGCTAGCAATAGTGACAAAAGCATCAGCAAGGCCATCAGATACGTTAGTCTACCAGTGGGATAAGCGGATGACCAACCAATGGACATGGTGTCTGGCTAGTCGATCTCGTTAGATTCATTAAAAATAGACGGGCCGAGGGCGAGGGGTGGTGGTGGGAGTTGTGAATAACTGCGAACATGTGAATAAGCTGTTGGTTTTGCGAACTAGACTAATTGTAATAATGAGTTGTGCCCAGGCCATGTAGTTTTGCCGAGTAATGAATCATAATGTGAGGCTGATAGCTGGCAATTACATTTGAGCGCTACGGTGTCTCGGAGGTTCTTGGGACGTGGTTGAAATCGGAAAAGATTGGATCACGTTTAGCCTCCTATATGAAAGTAGGTCACGTTGTCCAAAGTCGTTATGAGACAATATATGGTCATCCGACTTGGACAAGCGAAAAGATTTGAAAACTCACAATGGCGTCTAGCCCCTCAACTATGTCCGCCGCAGCATAAGCATGGGCTTGAGTGTCAGCTTCTCGCCACAAGGCTCGCTCGATACCGTCGTCGAGGCTCATTCTGATGGTCTTTGTGGTAGCACGTACGGCTACAGGACTGGCGGAGGCAATTCTTCGTGCCAATGCAAGGGCTTCTGGTAATAGAGCATCTGGAGAGGTCGCTTTCAATATCATGCCCAACTTTTCGGCCTCGGCGCCGGTGACCAAGTCGCCGGTCAACATCATGCGAGCGGCGACTTGGGGATTGGTGACAATAGGTAGAGTATGCGTGCCAGCCATTCCTGGGGTGAGACCCAACCGTACAAAGTTCAAACCTTTAGTCGTCAGATTGCAGGGTGGAGCGGTTGAGTGCTTTTGTTTTTTTTTCTTCGAGGGCTCAAACATACCCATTTTGGCATCCATGGTAGCTAATCGGATATCACAAGCCAAGGCTAGACAGAACCCAGCACCAACCTAGAGACGAGGGTTGGGGGGTATGGTTTCCAGGTAAGTGGCAGGGTTGGGGGGTCAGTGCAGAAGGAAAGGACGGAGCGGGGATCAATAGCGGACGACATACCGCCGGGCCATTGATAGCAGCAATGGTTGGGAATGGGACTTGTCGTACAGACAAGTATCGGGCATAGAAGTTCCGCACTAGGAGGCGTTACATGAATGGTGGCATTCGCTTGCAAGTATTCACTAGCGTCGAGCGTGTTCAGGAGTGGCAGGAGGGAGGACGACACGTACTGATTTCAGCATTGGCTTGAGGAGCAGTCCTTGTTCGAGCACGCAAGAAGGCCAAGTCGCCACCGACGGAGAAAGCGCGACCTTGACCGGTCAAGATCATGCATCGGATAGTGTTGTCGGCTGATAGGTGGTGCATCAAATCTCGAAAGTCTGTGATGGGAGGGTAGAGGTAGTGTAGGGGCGGGGCGGGGCGGGACGGGCCCAGTGACGAAGGGGCAGGGCAACTCACAGTTTCCAGAGGACTCCGACAATGCGTTCAAGGTGCGGGGGTTGTTGAGAGTGACAATGACGACGCCGGTTGTGCAGCCATGGCTGTGGTCTCGGTGAACGATGACGTCGTGGTCGGCAGTGGTCGTGGACGAGCTGTAGCTCCGACGAAAAGGGACAGGCAATGATGGAGAGTGGGCCAAGGAGCGTGGAAGCAGTGTCCTGAGCATGAGCCGCATTGGGAGGAGCCGTCAATGGCAGAGGCTATGTAGCTATATATCGCTATATGTCGCGAGGCCTGCAAGATTTGCCTGTCACGTGCAGCGACCGGCCGTGCGACGGAGCCAAAGGCGCGAGGCGCGAGGCACGAGGCGACGGGCGACGGGCGACGGGCGACTGGCAACGAGGCAACCACGCGTCAAAAACACGCGCCGGGTGCACAACAAAAGGGCGCATGTTTCATGCAAAATTACATTTGATCGCGGTCGCGGTCGCGGTCGCAGCGCGGCGCGGCACGGCATAACACGGCGTCCTCATCCCTTTCACGCTTCAGCTCTGTTGCCTCAACTGAAAAAAAAACACTCCCCCAAATTGTCCCCAATTAATCACTTGACACTCCGTCCCATATACTGCATACGCACTCGGACTACTACAAAGGCCTGCATCCATGTTTGGAGGCGGTGCATTCGGCGGTGGGACCTTTGGCCAACCGGCCCAGAACACTCAACCAACCACTCTATTCGGTCAGCCTCAGCCGCAGCCTCAGCTGCCCCAGAACCCGCAGCAGCCCGCTTTCGGTACGTACCGTACCCCCTGATCCATCCTGTCTTGCATGAGTCGCCCCATGCATTAGTCGCCTCGTCGTCCGATCCGATCCGAGTCGACATCCCATTCATGCATCGCCGCCCTGTCATCCCTTGCCATGTCCACACCTCTTGTGTGTCGACATGCTTGGTCGCGTGGCGCATCCGGCGGCTGATGCGCCGCTCAACTCGCCCGCTGTCACAACCTTGTTGACCACCCCCTGTCCCCTCCCCCCCCTTATAGGATTCGGAGGTACTACCCCTGCATTCGGCACATCCGCCGCCCCCAGTCCCTTTGGTGCCCCTGCTGCTCCACCCGCCTTTGGTGCTCCATCGCAACAGCCTGCTGGCTTTGGTGCCTTTGGTCAACAGCAACGCCCTGCCTTTGGTGCCACTGGCTCTACCTCCATCTTTGGTGCAACTAGTCAAGCTCCTGCCGCCTCCACGGGCTTTGGTGCATTCGGTCAATGTATCGCTTTTGCCATCCTTCTTTTTATGCCTTTACGAAATCCCGTTTTAAACAGCCTGCTTCCTCAACATAGCCTCCACATTCCCCCAGCAGCCTACTACCACCACAAATGTATTTGGCGCCAAACCCCAAACTAATAGCATCTTTGGTGCTGCAACGGGCTCCGCTCCCTCCACATTCGGTGCTCCTGCCAATACTGGCTTGGGTGTTTTCGGCCAACCTTCCACATCAACTGCATTTGGCACTCCAGCTTCACAACCACCTTCCATATTTGGTACCGCCCCTACTTCTCAGCAGCAGCAGCAGCAGCAACAACAACCCGCCGCTGCCCCTATCAACCAAGGCACCGGTCAGCCTCCATTTACCCCCACTCATGACCGTGATTCCACCACCCCATCGGCCCCCATGAACATCTTCCAGACTATAACCGCCATGCCTGCATATCGCAATCATAGCATAGAAGAATTGAGATTCCAAGATTATCAAATGGGTAAAAAGTTTGGTAATCAAGGCGGCTTTGGTACAACTCCTGCATTTGGTACCGCTACCGGTTCTACCGGTGCATTTGGAGCTGGCACTACTCCTGCGTTTGGTACTGCTACTAGTACGGCTCCCTCCACTGGCGGCCTCTTTGGATCCACCGCACCAACCCAACCATCCATATTCGGTGCCACCCCTCAACAGCCAACTGGATTTGGCGCATTTGGGCAAGCTCCCCAACAACCCGTAACCAGCCAACCGGCATCAATGTTTGCTGGTACCACCAATGCATTTGGCACCACTCCACAGGCTCCTACCACTGGCTTTGGCTTTGGGGTTGCCCAGCAACCAGCTACAGCTGCCTTTGGCGCATTTGGTGCCAAGCCTGCAACTACTCCTGCCTTTGGTACGGCATTTGGCCAAGCTCCTGCCACTAGTCAACCAGCCTTTGGATTTGGAACTGCCACCTCTCAGCAACCTGCATTCTCCGCTGCTCCGGCTACAGGCGCTTTCGGGTCCACTTCTACTGCGGCCTTTGGAACGACCCCTACAAATACCGGACCTGGTCTCTTTGGCCAACCAAAGCCTGCTACTGGAGGATTATTCGGGCAACCAGCTACATCTACATCCGGCGCATTTGGTGCAAATACAGGTACCCTCCTACTTTTGTTTTTGGTTGTTTCTTTACAAGTTAGAAATTAATGTCTCTGGCACACTTGTAGGTGGGTTATTCGGTCAACAACCCGCGGCAGGAGGTTTATTTGGCAAACCCACAGCACCCACCTTTGGTGCTCCTACCAGTGGAGCTCTGGGTTTTGGTGCTACTAGTGCTGCTCCTGCGGCCGGAATGTTCGGCTCCGCTCCTGCACCCACAGCAACCGGCTTTGGCACTCCACAATCGTCACTATTTGGGGGTGCTTCTGCTGCTCCGGCCTTTGGTTCAGCGCCGGCTGCCGCCGGTGCGTTTGGTACTGGAATATTTGGCCAAGGCACATCCACGTTTGGTCAACAACCGAGACCTGCTGTCTGTATGTATTCGTCATCTCATCAAATGACCACCTTGTTCATTTCGAACGCCACGAAATTGATCATCATCAATATGCAACCTAGCTCCCTTTGGTGGGTTATCACAAGCGCCATCTTCCACCTTTCCCTCGTTTGGAGGCGTTCAACCATTTGGTCAACCTGCGCCAGGCAGTCAACCATTCTCACTGGGTGCTCCAGCTCCAAGTGGATTTGGCATGTCTACATTAGGGGGTGGTCTGGGTACTGCCTTTGGTGGCAGCTCTCAACCATTTGGAGCATCGATTTTAACTAGTACTGTACAGCAACCTCCGCAGCCATTATATGCAACCCAAGATATGCCTCCATGGGGCGATAATCCAGTATTCGATAAAAGCAAAGAAGAGGTGCAGCGAAGTACTCGAGCTGGGGGAATGACTATTCTACCACCACCTGGAGAAACACCACAAAAGCCTGCTTTACTCCCATATTTCAAAGTTACTCCACGTGTACCAGTACCCACACGGTTACGACCATACACACCAGCAGCAACTCGCATCCTATGGTCTCCCCCGGGATCCAGTATATTTGACGGCACTGTTAAAGACGATATAATTCTAGGTTTAGACAGACGGTACACCCCTCGGAAGAATTTGAAGAAGCTCGTAGTTACTCCCTGTTCGGCAGGAAGTGAGGCCATATCCACTCCAAAACTTACAGACACTATCAAAAAGAAAGCTTCGGTTACATTTGATGAAAAACTTGAACGTGCTGCGTCTGAACGCGGTGCTGGTCGCCTTTTTGTCAATGTTTTGGCGGATGATGCAGCAGAAACGCCTCAAGTCAGAGGCAACAAGGGTAAAGCCCCAGCAACTACCCCCCAAAGTGGTAGTGCTGCCACCCCTGGTAGTGATACTAGTAGTACTCCTGCTAGTAATACTTCACAGACACCTGAAAAGCCGTTGCCGAATGCAAACGACTACTTGCTTAGTCCCTCTGTACCAAGTCTACTCGCCATGACTGATGCCCAATTGCAATCGGTAAAAGATTTCACCATCACACATCCTCAATACGGCAGCATTACATTCCTTGCGCCGGTAGATCTATTGAGTGCGTCACCGAATGGTACACGTGAAGGAATTCGCCGAATTCCCGGCAACATAGTACAAATCAGATACAAGGTTGTGATTGTTTATCCTGATGAGTCTATCAAACCAGAAGTGGGCCGTGGACTCAACGTACCCGCCAGGGTCGAACTGTTCAATTGTTGGCCAGTAGACAAGCACACAAAGAAAGCCATCAAGGATGAGAATTCTCCACAGTGGCTCAAGCATATGAAAAAATTAGCAAACATGCCAAATACTCAATTCGTCGGATTTGACAATGGCCAGGGCATTTGGCGGTTCAGAGTCGAGCACTTCAGTCGGTATGGGTTGGATGATGACGACGATACAGAGGATGATGGTGCCACCAACGCTTCGGCAACCGAGGTCGAAGATAATGAAATGTCGGGTGAAGAATACGAGGAGTCAATTGAGCAATTTCAGGATTCGGTAGAGCGTTACGACCATGTTGATGGGTTTGAACAAGACGTGGAAGAAGACGCATCCGAACAAGACGCATCCGAACAAGAAGAAGAAGAAGCTGAAGAAAAAGCCGCTGCCGAAAAGCTTGAAGATTACTATGATGCTATTGTCAACAAATACCAGAGACTTGGTACAATTGCTGGTATTCCACTACGCAAAAGTATAGTTTACCGCAAAGACCATCTCATTGCCGACGCTGGATTAAGTATGGGTCGTAGCTTTCGTGCTGGATGGGGACCAGGTGGAAGAATGGTTATCTTGTCTGGGAACCTTGCACCTGGGAGGTAAGCATCTTTTAGTCTATGACAGTTGTTCGTTTTATTGTAAAGTGGTTGAAAAAAGGGACCTTTGTAGCGCCTTTTGGGGTGATGAGCTTGCCTAGCGCGATTGCTTGATATAATATAATTCTTTGCAAATCATTATTGTGAGACCGAATGCTCATTTACCACTTCAACATGTTAGTTCTCCTGATCGCTCTGGCTTATTATCCTTTGTAACTATCACCAAGGTTAAACTTTTTGGTGATGAGGCAAGTGAAAAGACTAGTGTATGCTGTCTGCGGTTGTATTCATACCTATCCACGTAATAGTCGGAATGTGTGTTGGCAGTCGAAAGGACACGCCATGTAAAGACGTTATCTACCATGTTGGATTGTACAGAAATGATACCTACCATCCCTGGAACGATTCCATTCGAGCAGCTGGATACAGATGAACAAGTGGATACTGACATGCTCTACGACGATGATATTGTCTCTCTTGCCACATCAACACCAACCCCAAGGGCTCAAGTTGACGAGAACTTGACGTTTGAGTCATTATATGACGCTTGTATGGCTTCTCTGCTACATCTTCCTTCGCCATCGGAAGCAGATAAAAGATCACCTGCCGGAACGACAAGCTTGCTCAAAGATGAAATGAAGGTTTGGAAGCTTGCGTCTGCCTTATGGGACGATATTGGTGTAGAAAAGACTTCTCCTAGTGGTATTGAACTGACTGGCGAGCAAGTTAAAGTGATTGAAGACGGCATCAAGAAAGAGCGAGTGTCGGCATGGTTGAAACAAGCAATCAAGGACTCTGAAATTAATCTTGTAAATAGCACGGAAGGGCCAAGAGCAATTTTTGATTTTCTTACCTCTAGAAATATTGCCAAAGCCGTAGAAATTTGTCTCGTCGGTCGTAATTTCCGGCTAGCCAGTATCTTGGCCCAAATAGGTGGTGCTGGTGCACGAGTATTGGTATCGTCGTCACCAACTAATAATACGATACTACCGCCATCCTCAGGTCATAAAGCACCGGGTCGCGGTGGAACAGACGATGGGGTCCGACGACGAGTCATGGAGCAATTAGAGCTGATGACGCAGCATATTGATAAAGTAGATAAAGATCTTGTTGATATTTGGATTCTGGTATCCGGTGAGATGGATGAATGGACTGGATCGTTTTATTCGAAATGTAAAACTTGGAGGACTACCTTTGGATTGTTTCTATGGTATGCCAATGGAGGCTGGAGTCGAGTTGAGGAAGCCGTAGTCTCATACGAGTTAGCTATGCAAAGTGCTGCCAGTAGTAGGTTAGGGCAGGTTTTGGCCACTCCGCTTCCAGCCTACGTCGAGCGAGGATTCAATATCAGTAAAATTGAGAGTCAAGGCGAGGAAAGTTTAGCATGGCGGCTGCTGAAACTTGATGCTAATGCTGAGATGACGTTGGATGAGGTCTTATCACCGTACGGAATAGCTCCACGACCATTGGATGTACGCATGGCCTTCATGCTATCCGTTGTGCTCATGTATGCTAAAGCCATACGTGATGCCAGGAAGGACCAATCTACCGCGATGGAATATCCGCGATTCAGTTTCTCGGATAGTATATTCTTGGAAGTTGATAGCTATTCGACCATGGATTTGGACACTAATGCTGTAGCACCTAGAGGTGTGTCAAGTAAATTTGACGATATAGTCTTCTTGTTATCATTTGCTTTGGAATCCCTGGGACTATGGCCATGGGCGATATACGTGGCTTGCTTTGCATCGTACCGTGAAGCAAGAGAAGGACGAATTAGGCAACTTTTGGAAGAATATTATCCCGCACACGACGTTACCGGTAGTTGTTGGAATGACGTCAAAAAGGGTGTCGTTGCCGGGGCAGCGGGAGCGAGCGCCGATCAGAATGGTGTTGGGATGGATGTCGATACCTCTGAATCTCCCGCTGGTGGGTTAACGAGTAGTCGTGAAGATGATGACGAGGCAAATGGTGAAGGTGCTGAGACTTGGAGCTTCTTGGTCGATAAACTCAAAGTACCGTCGACGTGGATACATGAAGCAAAGGTAATGTGTCTGCCTCCGGTCGTATTCTTTAGTCTGACTCATTTTTACGCTAGGCATTACGAGCTCGATATGAAGGCGAAAAGCTGAGGGAGGCAATATATCTGATTGATGCTAACCATTATTCGACAGCACATCGATTGATTATTGTCGATATTGCTCCTGATTTTATGCTTGAAGGTATATCGCTGATTTATCACGTACCTAATGTAACCTTGCATTCTATAACAGGGGATTTTGTCCGGCTACGAGCTCTTTTGTCAAGAATTCCAATCCATGCAGCCGAGTACTGGATGCGAGGTGGCGGACTGATTCTTTCATATCTTGACGCCCTGGACACATTGCCGGCTTTAGTGGAGCGAGCGTTGTCATGCACCAAGTCCCTCATGACTATTAATGGTAATTCTAGCGGTGACAGCCCAAACGGCAATGCACGGAACAAAGAGCACCTGATTGTCTCACAAAGACGGGCGCGACAAGAATTGGACGAGTGGATTCCAAGAGTTACCGAAATGCTGAATGAGTTCAAGAATTTAAATGGTGCTGCCAATGGCTTATTGGGTGGTGGATTAGCCTGGATGGATTCAATTGTTGTAGGCTGCAACAGTAATGGTACGAGTGGAGGCGGTAGGAAGGGCGCATGGAATCAGAACGAAATGGTCGTGAATGGGCGCTTGTGTGTAGCTCAAATGACCAGTAAGATTGTTGATTGGGCAGAGAAAATGCAGATTATTACCAATAAGAAGGTATGTTGTTGTGTGCGCGTGCTCCACAGCATCCTTGATCAATCCGACCATTGACATTTTAGATACCATTTTAGATCCTGACCGCCCAGGTCCTAACCGGTTTACCATTATCCGAAGACCAACGACTTTTACATATTCAGTCCGTCAGCTCAGACTGGTATAACGATAAACTGCGGAATGACTCATTCTGAGGAATGTAGGATGTACTAAATTCAGTATTTAGATGCTTTGTATGTAGAACCCGATGAATATATTGCACGCTTTCAGCGATCCAGCAGCTCCGCGACTGTCAGATGCATCGGGCAAGACTTCAATTGCGACATTTTACCAGATAATTATCAGATACAACTTTTGGATCAGCAAGAGGACAACAACAGTTCGTAGCCACTACATGTTCAACGGATCTATGACACGATGGTCAAGAAAATCAGGTATGAGCACCCCATCAATTCTCATTCGCGCCAAAGGTGCCGGGAGCGTACCAACACGACATGAGCCTTATGCGTCTTCGGAAGGAACGTGCCAAAATCTCGAGGTTAGTTTGACCCAGAGATCAAGTCCTTGTGCCATATACATATGAATATATATATATATATATGCCATGTATATATATGTATATATAAAACCACATGTGGCGACAACAACACTTCTTTCTTCATTCACATCGTTTTACCAAATAACCAAGGAATGGGCACCATCACATTGCACCTAATTACCAATATACCCTCCCGATGAGGACTGGCCTGAAGAGCTAGATGGACGATCAATACGGTGACTACGTGTTGTGGTTCTTGTACGACTGGCATGGCGATCATCCGTATTACTACTGCCGATGCGTAACTCGTCAAGTTGAGGCACGAGATGGGCATCAACATGGGCGACTGAAATAAATTGACGATAATGATTCAGCTTCGTATGTGCCTCCTCCAGAAACTGGTGTAAGGTAGGCACATGAGTGAAGAGCTGAGAAATGTGGTATGCTCGACGAAAAACAAAGTCGTAGTACTGCAACCCAAATTGAAGAAGCTCTGGTGGAGTATCTTTACCTGCCTTTGTCTTGAGAGCCACTGGCACCCAAAATGGCAAACCTTTGACCTGTGCCAACATGTACGGATAAACAGGGCTCTATGTTGTACTGCGAAAGTAAGGCCTGGGACATGAGAAAAGCATTAGAGTATAATCATTACCAGGACGTTGTGTAGCGCAAGAAACTGTTCAGCATCCTCCTTTGACCTCATCCCATAATCCTTTTTTATGTAAAGGGTCTGTGGGTATATGGCATTTGCAAAATCACCAACAAGCTCTGCTAGATACCTGAAGGTTCTTAAGCGCAGACTCCACCAACCCATGGTACATTTGTAATTCATTCCTGTTTACATCCCTCCAAGCCTGGCCAAGAGCTTCCTGATACGTTATACGGTCTTTTAAATGCATTTTACGTGCGCTTTCAAGACGTGACAAGTTTAGTGATTCAGTGCTCAAACCATTGCTCGTAAGGTAGTCCGTGAGCAGCAAAATACTGTACTTCAATTTCTGGTAGGCCAACGCATGAATTTGCCTAATCCAAGACGAGGAAATGAGCCAAAGCTGGCTTGCAAACAAGCAAACAAGGTGAGGCCTATTCCAACCTTATAATCACAAGAAACTCTACTTTCATCCACGTCGGTGGGTTTTTCCAGAAATACTTTGACAGGTCTCTAAGTCTGTCCACATATGGCAAGGGCATTGGAATAGATGTCTTAACAATGAGCTCAATATATTGCTTACTCTAAAAATAGTTGTGGTCAGACCCTTCAACGACTTGATGGGCTTTCGAATGGACTGACCGTCATAACACGTGCTTGAACCAAGTTCTCAATGGGGGATGAAAATTCCTCGTCTTCCTTGATATCCTTCACTGTGTCACGAAGGTGACACGTCGTGTGAGCACTACTCACACTTCCGTTGTCGTGTTTGGGGTGAGGGGTATATAATGAGCAAGAGTTGGATGCTTGACCCCTAAGTTCAAAAACTCTTGCTAAATAGATAATGCATGTATTAACATACATTATCAAAGGTATATTAAATGTATTCATTGAAATCTTGCTAAATAGATAATGCATGTATTAACATACATTATCAAAGTCTCTACACACTGCCTGATATGCAGTGAATGGAGGGCTAGTGAGAATAGACTTCTCCGGCCCCTTTTTTCAGTTCATAGCTCTTACCTTAATCATGCGCGTGATTTCAGAAGCCAGTGCTTTACTAACTGAAGCACAATTTTCCTGATCCAAATCATCGAGAAGTTGAGTTGTCCCCTCGTTTGACGTTCGGAATCCGGGTTCAAGTCTAATAGTCTTCTCCACGATACGAAGGGGAAGAATCGCTCGATAAGCCTTTTCCAGGCTAGAGTGTGCTCTCTTCAAACTGGGAAGAGCCGCTGCCAGTCTCCTGGATATTCCATAAAACACTTTCGTGCGATTTTCATCGCGATGCAATATGGGAGAATCCGCTGCCAGGTACTCATCATGCAGGTCTGAAATTCGTACTTTGGTCAAAGAGTTAAACTGTGCTAGCAAGTAAAGCAATCTATGGGCATGCCTAAATCATATCCAATGTCAGGAATTGTCAGCGCTCAACACCTCCGTGTACAAACCATTTGAAAATTAGTTCAGCCACTGTCATAAACTCATCAGGAGCTTGCGTTGATTCAGCCAACCCAAAGGGGAAATCGCTTGACATGCACTGTTCAATAAAAGAAAGACGCACTCTGTTGTCCTGCTTTCCAGTTTTAGTGCAACGAGGATTTAAAGCGATTCGAAAGTAAGATGCCCTCACATCATAATGAGCCTCGGCTTCGGGATTCTCCAGAGCCAAAGAGTTTCCTTCTTTCATGCTCTCAAACTAGATTGGGATTTTGCTTAGCTGGTGTCAAATGGCCATTCCCAATAACAATTCTTCAAAAGGATTTGCCTCGCGAATGAGATTCTCATACTTAGCACCCAGCTTGTATGCGTACAGGTTGTACGTTTCATCAGTAACAGCTAGAGCCAGATGGATTTGGATTGGCATCAACAAGATGACAACAACAGTTCGTAACCACAACATGCTTGGATAGCAAGAAGCTACATAATGACAAGATGTTAGTGGAGGCCTCGTGTGACGCATTGACGCTCTGCAATACCTGAAACAGGAGTTCCCGCGATGCGATGGATTGATGGGATGGGGATGTGTTTTTTATACATCGACAATGTCGGGGTCGGAGATTACCTCCGCTGAGAGGTCACCACACGTCAAATCTATGGCTTCATATGTCCGACCTAAGCAGATGTCCGACGATAAGCGGACGAAGCGCTAAGCTGTCAGGAACTGACATTCGGTCGTCCTCACATCGAGAAGTCTTCCACCTTTGAGGCCAAGGAAAGTAGGCTTAATTCGAATATTCTTGTCGACAATACAATAGTAGTATTGGATGATCGTTTGCCAAGTGCGCGTCCTGACATAAGCCGGCCTCGGGCTGTCACCTATTTAGCCGCATGTTTTTCTCCAAATCAATAAAACATCATTCCTCATCCATCCATCTATAACTGCATATACAAGGATACAAGGATGTGACGTGCCTGCAGAATACGGATAGACCTCGATAGATCCTGGTAGGCTTTGCTGCTGAGAAAGGTTTGTCTAGTTATCTAGTTCATCGCCCCTTGTATCATACCCTTTATCATAGAATCATTCTCTTCACACACCTATATATGTATATATTTGCATTGTTTTAACAGGAATTACCACTATCATTACAGCAGGACAATCTAGCTCGTTTCGCTCGGATTAACACCCACCCTGAGTGGAACGACCCCGATCATGTCTCTAAACCGATATCAGTATGTATTGCAAGAGTTTCGAAGAATGAGGAAGTGTGTTTGGGTAACTCTTGCTTTTTATACCGACCTGTCCAAGCCACATTGACAAGGGTTGATAAGGCAAGGTTACTTTGGCAATGCGAGACGTATATGAGGAAGTGTCATAGATACATTATGACGCGACTGTCACGTTTTTGACACAGTTCAATCTATCTCGTTTCACTCGGATCAGCAATTGTCCCGTTGTAATGATAGTGGTAATTCCTGTTAAAACAATGCAGATATATGTATATATATGAAGAGAATGATAAAGGGTATGATACAAGGGGCGATGAACTAGATAACTAGACAAACCTTTCTCATCAGCGAGCTTACCAAGATCTATCGAGGTCTATCCGTATTCTGCATTGTGCTATATTCGGTACTAGTATTTTATTGACAGCCGCTTGGCTGGTACAAAGTGCACTGTACATAAGAGAAATAGGAGCCAAAACCCTTGATTCCCAAAACTCGGTTTGTCACTTTATAACCATGATGATCGCCGTCGAGCCCTAGGGAAAAAGGTAAACAC
This sequence comes from Synchytrium endobioticum, assembly GCA_006535955.1. NCBI lineage: Eukaryota > Fungi > Chytridiomycota > Chytridiomycetes > Synchytriales > Synchytriaceae > Synchytrium > Synchytrium endobioticum. The sequence goes on along the minus strand of QEAN01000075.1, from coordinate 39,577 downwards.
GCGCGTGGGAGAGTGGACACACATTGACACGAAATCCTTTTTCTCCAACTCACCAAGCAAATACCGTAAATATGACGCCCAAAACCCCAAATTGTTTCAGTAAAGTCGTCAATACTGAAGGTGGTTTATGTAGCACGGCTAGTTTACCATTGCAATGAGTAATTCGTTTCTTAGTAGCGCGATGTTTACCAACCTTGAGATTTTCTCCCACTGTATTCACTAACTGCTACTGCGTTCCCATGTCGACTTGTATTGATCCACGTTTCCACGTTCGCCGTCCCCGTTAGTTTGACAACATTATTTATCGTATTATTGTCCTTGCTGCGATTATCATCTAATGGCTCGGCGGCAGGTGGTAACCTTTGACCCTCTATAGTTGGGGTTTGAGCTATCTGATGCCCATTAGGGGGTAATACCAGACCTTTCGTAAATGGTGATGGCGAAGGAATTTTCCGTCTCGCCGAGAGAGGAAGTGAACCGTGAGCCTAGTTAAACGATGATGCTTTCAGTTGCCATTACGCAACGCACAAGACACAGAGACGACGCTTACAAGGATCATAGCAGTCAAATACTGAACTATAGGTTTCGTGACCCATCGATTTGTTCTGAACATTCCCTCGAACCAACCTGAGGGAATGGGGAAGTGAGTGGTATGATTTTGCGGAAAATCCTCGCAACGACTAGTACCATCAGAAACGGACGTACCCAAGTGGCCACCATATTTCGTCGTGACGAGCACACAATATGGATTATTCAGAATTTCTTCTGTCGGTATGGACTCCTTGGGAACTATGGGATCATCTAGAGAATGCAGAAACATGGCGGGTATCCGAATGGATGGAACATAGAGTGACGACGAGCCTAATTTATAATATTCGTCGACATCAGCATACCCAAACACTTTGGCGGTTAGAGATGCATCGAATTCGCGAACTGACGATGACTGGTTTGAAAAGAGAGAGCAATGAGATGACAGAAGAAGATGCAGAAAGTGCTCAAGGAAACCATGTACCTTCATGACCGCATCCAAATCCACATTAGGATGATTCTCAAACAGATAGGCGTGCTTTGAAAAAACTTTGATTAGAGAACAAGCCATCCTGTAGGAATAGACTCGTTTCGAAAACCATCCGCTTTCCAATCTCTCACTACCTATAACCAGGTTTAATGGGTTGCCTACCGACACGTATGTTATCAATGGACATTCTTCACCCAGTTCACCAACGTACTAGAATTGATTGACGCGAAATTGGCGACAGAGACACGGAAACCAATGAGAATTGAGGAAAAACACCCAATCACAAACCTTTGTCAGTACATTAGCTCCCAAGGAAAATCCGCAGGCAGCAAGTGGAGCGTTGGGGTATCTCATCTGAATCATTTCGACCACATATTTCAAATCAGCAGTATAAGCTGCACAATACAGCTGCGGTGTTAGGACATCTGAATTCGCACACCCTCGAAAATTCATTACTACGGTTCTATAATGATACGGTGCATGGGCCATTTTGTGTACTACATCTTCTACATAAGATTCATGGCTGCCTCCTGTTAAACCATGCGTAAGAACAAGTATAGGCGTAGATGGCGCCACAGTATGCTTGTCGTTGCTTGGGTACCAGTCCAAAGCAACAACACCACCGTCTGGCATCTCGATTATCTCTCGTTCATATTTGATCAGATCCGCTCGGCCCTGGACTCGAGGTTGGGCGACGAGTGCGGCATAAATGGTTTGGAGGTGGCCATTGAAGAGATATGGCGTGGGGTAGTACCCTGAAAGGGACGGCACAAATTGCGTCAGAAAGTCACGCAGCGTCATGCAAGACGGTGTTGACTTCTCATCTTCTATGGTGCAAGGGAGGTTCGTGATAAGTTTATGAAACTACTCAATAATGGTATGGGATCCTGCAACGGCATGCGATGCTTACTAGTATCGGTAGTACCGGAGGACGACGCCAACTGATGCTGTACAGTAATTGTCTCCTCATGACAGGAAATGACGGCTGGAATGGCCATCACATCAAGATAAATTCCAGCTAGTATCATTAATGAGACCGTCACGACGAGAACTGACAAAAGAACATTATCGATGCTGATGTCCCTTGCCAGCAGTGCTAGCCGCCTCAGTCCCGCTATTATGTCATCCATGCTGAAGGGATGGGCCCAGAATTGTCAAGAGACATGTCAGTCGCCGCGAGACATGATTCCACGGTGACAAGAAGAGCTGGCGACAAAGTACACGAGTATACGGTGTAATCACGCATACGCACTCGAGTATATGGCTATATCGCGTGGGAAGGCACAATGAATGTTCACCGTGCATGACGCGTCAATAAACACGTGCAGATACCGAGAGGGGCGAGAGTGCGTCTATGCAAATAGTGCTAGTGTGCTAGTGTGATACGCCGCCATACACTAAATGCGGCAAAGTCCCCGTCGGCGCCGCTCACTCTCCCAACATCTTTCGCTGTATGACCCAGCCGTTTCCAATCAAACAAGTAGCTCGCATCTTTGTGATATTCGCAATCAGTGCCATCGCATTCGCAGGAGGCCAAATACCACATTCCAGCCAACAGGAAGCAGTATCACTCGCTGACAAGGTGAGTCGGAAGCTTTGATGGTTGCATCTGTGTGGAATATGATGTGGATTATACGCGGGAAGCGAGATTCCAATGGATGTGCAAGTCTGGCACCGTCTCACCTTCCTCATCTCGACTAGATGTCTGAACGAACTTACATTATGATAAGTATCCACGTCAACGTCAAGTGTGGAGTCTCTTAAGCCATGCGTATCATCAAGCGGCTGAAGCTAACTCTCTGTCGTTCCTGTTATTTACGTCAAGCCGGACGGCGTCGAACGCGGTCTCGTTGGAGAAATCATCAAGCGATTCGAACAAAAGGGGTACAAGTTGGCTGGTCTGAAGATCGCCTCCCCATCCAAGCAATTGCTAGAAGAACACTACAAGGATTTGGCTGGGAAGCCGTTCTTTCCAAGGTATGGGCCAGTCACCAGAGCGATGGTGGTCGATGACCTGTCAGTGATTATTCAGCATTTTTTCTGCTTAATAATCGCATAGATTGGTCGAGTACATGATGTCTGGACCTGTTGTCGGTATGGTCTGGCAGGGAAAGGAAGTTGTCAAGACCGGTCGTGTGATGTTGGGTGCTGTAAGCTATCACACCGGATTGCGTTTCTTTCACTTTTGGTTCACTCAACAATGATCACTAGACAAACCCATTGGCATCTGCTCCAGGTACCATCCGAGGCGACTTTTGTATTGACGTAGGAAAGAACTTGTGTCACGGTTCGGACTCTGTTGAATCCGCCGAACGAGAAATTAAACTGGTAAGATAATGATGGGAACGCTACTCTCACTGCTTTCTGTGTCCTGGTTCCCAACTCTATGTCTTTAACCGTTTAGTGGTTCCCTGAAGGAACTCTTGACTACAAGAGACATGTTGACTCGCTAATCTACGGTATGGTTTCTGGTGGACGCGCTGTGGTCTATTATGTGGCAGAGATCTAACATTCAAAGGTCAGCAGAGTGAGGAACCAGTTGGGGTAGACTGTCAGCGCAAGTCATTGTCACCTAAACGTGTGCTGTGCCGTCGTTGTCGTCTTTTCTCCAAATACCATTATTCAGTGAAATAGAGTATCACTTGCCGTGTAAGCGTGGCGGTCTATCTATTGAGCGAAATTTTGAGCACCCATTATATGTTCGCTTTATCGGAATCGCGTTGGTCCTCCATTTACTTGTAGTGGACTGCAAACGAGCCGGTGCGATGGGGTGCCAAGTCCTTTGTTTGTATAGAGAAACCATGAGGGTAGAATTTAAATGAGAAGCATTATTACCAGGCAAGATATGGAGTGGGGTTCTGAATCTACAGAGTTATTAGCTCAGGTTGTTGATGTTCTCTACTTGTTAGCGTCTTCTTGAGAGGTTGTTGTCGGAAAGAATGTATTGAAGAAAGTTCTGGTATACAATTCTTTTTATACCTAACTAAACAGTGCTTCCGCCACGTCAGGCGCGCGAGGTGTGCCAGATGTGGTTCCCATCTCAACACAATGAAACGATGGGACAGATGAGCGATGAGGATGGAGGGAAAGAATTATAATATATGATACACCTTCAGACTTCCTCTAGCCTCGGTCCCAATCCTTTTCAATCCAATCAAGGCAACCAAGACAGCCTTGGCCTTGCTATGCTTCTTATCAAGAGCCAATTGGGAGATCTCGTCGAGCGTAAATGTATCATCGACAGCGTCCACACTCATGAATCTCTTGTCTGTTGTCAGCTCATTGATCTAGATGATAATAGCTTGATGGACCAGTGAGATGCAGCCAAAGGACAGAGTATGCACCTACCTCGGCAACATACTCGTTCAACAGTTCCTCGGACACCTGGGACCTTAGGTACTGGTCAAGTTGTTGCATGTCATATGCATGGATGGAGTCTATCAGAGGATGCATGGACGAGGCCCGAGATGAAGACTCGGAGACGCGGGCTCCAGGGCTTTGGTTGGCAGACCTCCTGCTGTTCTTCCATGAAGATAACACGGGCGGTGTGGTGATGTTGCTGCTATCCGAATCAGTTCCAAAGCGCGAATATAGCGATTTTGGCGTTGAGGGAGCAGTGAGCTCTTCACTAATAATGGTCATGTCGTGGCGATCAGCGTTTTTGCGGGATTATGCGTGTATGTAGTGGGAACTCTCACCTCTCGCGGCCAGAGTCAGCCGAATCGAACTTGATCAGCTGCATCGCCATGGATGATAATCCGAGACTTTCGAGAGCGGGTGGACTGGGTGATCGACTCTGGGCACGAGGCGCTTGGACTGGTTCGTCCATCCGGATGCTTATATCGGCTTCTGGTTGCTGGTGGGGTTCGTGCTCTGCGTCACTGTGATAAATACTGGCGTTGTCTAGTGGCGCATCATGGCCGTGGTCAGTTGTAGCTTGTGGAACTTGAGGCCTGGCAGGTGGTTCGTAGCCGTACTTTTGCAGGTCGGCCACAAGCACGCCGGTCTGCATATTGATCTAGATTCCGGTTGCGGGTTAACCGAGGCTCACCCTCTTACCGGGATGGTGTTAGAAGGGCGGAGAGCGACATGGGACGACCTTGGATAGCGTGTCTTCCAGTGTCGACAGAATGGCTTGACTAGGTACCACGGCAGCCAGCGACTCGATGTTGCTGGCGACATCGCTGTAAGTGTACATGGTTTGCGATGTGTTGATGAAGAATGCATCTCGGATGGATGCAGTGCGCTCCAGGTCTTTGCTAGGGATGGACCTGTTGGTCAGGCTCCTGCGAGGGTAGAGCGGGGGTGGGGAGGGGAGGGTAAGGAGTCAGTAAAGTGCTCCACCAGGCAGAAGAGGAGCGGCATGGCATGGCACGGCATGGCAACGGGGCTTACTGTATTTCGGCCAAGTCCACCTGCAGCCTCTTGGCGGAGACTAGTAAGGAGTCGCATAGCTCGTCAGTGGCTCTCCGCAGCATTGTCTGGGATTGTGGCCGGCGTTGCGCTGGGGCGATGATTGCGTGGATTGATGCCGCCGGCCCAGGCACCGGGTGCATACATCGCGCACATGTTCACGGGCGCTACCAAAATGATCTGGCCCGGGTTCCGATCCCGGTCCCGGTGTCCTTTGGAATATCGCGCATCCCATTGGGGGCGGTCTTATAATACATTCATACATCCATGTCGGCCAGGCATCGCCCCGTGAGCACACGCAATGGAGCAACAGAGCAAGAGGCCCCCCGCTCCGCAACGGTCATTTTTCCTGCCATCCGTGCTAGAGCACAGACAACAAGCTCCATCACAGACAAGCAGGCCAAACCCCGACGAACATGGCCATACCGTGCCTTTGGATCCGCAGCTGTTGGACGATATAGAACGAGATGCAAAGCGAATAGCTGCCGACTATGCGGATATGGTAGCTCACATATCTCGGAGAATCAACAATGTGCGTGTCATTGATGGCGCACTGGCGCACTGGCACAATGACCCATGAGGCAAAACATCGCAGATGTCTCAATGGACAAACGAATCAGTCTCCGTGAATGCGCTGGCCGTCAACAATCTCTGCGACTCGGTCCATGGTGCGGTCAAGGGTGCCACCGAGTTGATTGCCAGGACAGACGAGCTGGATTATCAAACCATCAGGGCGTTTGCGGAGCAAGTGTATGTACATGCCGTATGGTCTTTCCGTGCGCATCTTTCTCAGCAGTCGTCACTGCCATGTGCTTAGCAAGGCAATGAGATCCATGTTGGATGCCATGGAAACTTCATTGGGTCATGCTGAACATCGATGACGCGTCGGCGCCTTTTCCATTTGTAGGTGTACATAAATGATAATAAGTCTATTCCCTGTGCCGTGTACAAATAGGTCTGCATCGAATCAGGCGTTGACATACACCCCTGTCTTGAGAAACAGAGACGACAACATCTTTGTCACATTCTCCACGTGCCGACTACCGCTCAAGACATTAATCACTGTGCCCCGGCGGCCGAATCGACCTGCTCGTCCTGCCATGTGGAGGTAGGACTGCGGTGTTGAAGGTGGACCCAGGATGAAGACGTGAGTGGTATTTGGGAGGTCCAGTCCTCTTGCTGCATGCTCTGTGCATATCAGTAGTTTGGTTTTGCCTGATGTAAAGGATTCGAAAGGCGTTGCGGGTGGTTCGGGATAACTCGTGACGGTGTTGGCACCATCACCAGCATCGCGATCGGAATACTTGACTTGAGTACCAAACGCATTCCAGTCAATCTGCCTAATCAACTTTTGAGCAGGAATCCCCTGCTCCTGGAACTTTTCAATAATGGGATCTAGAGCTACCGACGATGCTACAAATAAAAGAGCTGATTTGATATTATCCCTGATTATCATGCTAGCTACAGCTTCTAGAACGAGCTCGTCGGCATCAGCTAGTGCCATTTCGGTAATTGGATCTGGTGGTAAGCTGTCCTTCTCATTGCTGAATACGTCGTGTGAGGTTCCGTCTTCTCTGATGACCAAGACATGATGCGTGATGTTTTGAGGAGCTACTGATTCAGAGGTTGTCATATCCAAGAGTAACGGATTCTGTAGCCATTTACGTTTCCAGACCAATGAATGGTGCAAGTAGGCTGGGAGAGTGGCTGACGAGGCGATGATCTGCAAGGTACGACCACAATTGTCAGTATGATCGGCCTTTGCTACAGTATCCTCTGCTGGAGCAGCAGTTGGTTTTTTACTGTTTTTGCTCTTCCTTTTCACTCTTGACACGTCGCCCTCAGCCATGTCGCGCCTCTGGCTCACAATCTGATCAACAAGCATCTCGCCAGGCCTGGGATGTATCACATTGCGAAACTTTTCGGTAACCGATGCTTTCGGTGACGCTTCTCTGATCAGATAGTCGACTTCATCCAAGACCAAGACTTCTAGCGCACCAAGATCAATGACCTTATCATGCACCAGCTCTCGTACTCGCAAAGGAGTACCGACTATGATGCTTGGCGTATGGGTCTGAAGCCTGGACGCCTGTTCATTGCGGTCAAGGCCATTCAAAATACACTGGATGTCGGTGTCAGACGGGTGGTGTGGTCTGAGCAGAGACACGATCCATCCGTGTAGCTGGACAGCCAGCTCGCGGGTTGGAGAGAGGACGAGCGAGGAGACCTGGGTGCTTGGTGGCTGGTTGTCGACGGCGACTCGTTTTCTGCGGTCATATCGGGATGCAATGTATGCACACAATGCCACGGACTTGCCCGTGCCTGTATAGTCCCGGAAGAGCACATCTCGGCCTGTGAACAGGGCTGGCAGCAACGCCTCCTGACCCTCTGTTGGCGTCTGAACACGAAAGTGCGTCTTCAGCGTCGTGGTGACTCGCTCCGGCACGCCTAGATCTCGGAAGGTGGTGATGCATCGATGCGGCGGGCCTGCTATCTGCCCGCTGCCACGCCATAGTCGACAAAGCATGGCTCTCTTGCGTGCTTTGCGTGGTGGATGAGCAAGTGCGTCGCTCGTCCAACGGCAGCAATCGTCAAAACATTACCTGCCAGCCAGCGTCGTTCAAGGGCAATGATCCATGAGGTACTCTTGGCACTCCATGGCTGCCCGGGCGACCTCTTCATCATCGACAATACCAACGGCAAGCTGGTCGTATCGCCCGACATTCCATTCCTACACGACTCGGAACGAGCCCAGTTGAATCAACTGCTCGAGCTGGCCCAGCTGTACATGCATCTGGAGTCATGTACAAAGCACCCAAACCTGCCGCTCCTTGCCGCTGTGAAATCACGCTACATCGCCAGTGGCAGTGGCAGTGCCAGCACCAGCACGGACCATGTGCATCAGAACGACCTCCGACACGCAGCACGTGGCGTGTACCACCAGGCGCTATACATGGCCTTGAATGAGTATTTGAACGGGTACAGGAAGCAAATCCTGCTGGTTGAACGGAAAGTGCTCGACTATCTGGATCCCGACACGAATGGCGGCAGGACACCGCTGACTTTTGTAAATGTGACTTTTGCCCAGGTAAGCCATCTTCGCAATCCTTGCATCACAATCCGCCATTTGAGCAAAGCCCCTCGTGGTCCCATAGTTTCATCTAGTCTTTGTCCACCTCAGTGACCTGGTCCATCAAGTTGAATCCAACTTGGCCGAATACCACGGTGCCAAAATCCTATCTTTGCTGCACCATAAATGTAATACTGGACTGCCCGCTGTCAGACAAGCGATGCTCCAGTACGTCCCTTCCATTGGCGTCCTTGACCATGAGCGTATTGTCAAGCAATCTTTTGCAATAGGCTGCAGCACGCATGCTTGGGGGTAATGTATCGCCAAATCACAACATGGATGATATACGGCGAACTCAATGATCCGTATGCTGAATTCTTTATAAGAAAGAATGCCGAGGAAAATAGCATCGAAGCTGGAGCTGACCTGGTACGTGCACGCGTGGCACTGTCCTTTCCGACCTGAAAGAATTCTCACACCCCTCCCCCCCCCATCCTAGACGCCCACTGTGATCGATCTCCATGAAAGTCGCACAAGATGGTACGTTCGGGTACAGTCACGCGCGAGAATTCAGATCTCCACCAGCAAGGACATGCAATCCATAGGCATTCCGAATACATGATACACCATCATTCGACTCCGCCATTCATGTCTACAAGAGTAGCAGAAAACGTCTTGTTCGTAGGCAAAGCCATTTCAACCATCCGAGAATCCCCCACAATCAACAATCAACAGGTCATACGAACCATTTCCACTACATTCTTGACCGATTTCGTTGCATTGTCTCGGCAACAAGTCTACAAGGACGCGGAGCTTGAAGTGCTAGTCGAGAAAGTCAAGACGCATGTGTCACGAACACTGTGGAAAGCCGTGGTAGTCGATGGCCATGTCAGCAGGCACTTCAAGGTATTCTGTCCGTTCCATGGATCTATCGCCGGTCCGAAAGCTTATCTTTTTGACTACAGGCGTTCAAGGACTTTTACTTGCTGGGAAAGGGAGAGTTCTATGTGTCGTTTCTCGATGGCTGTGATGTGGTTCGGCAGCAGGCCGCTGCTAGACTGTCCCTGGTGACCGAATACGGTATAAATGTCCCTCACCGCTGTCGTTGCTTGCAGTCTCATCAAAAAGGTACTTGAACATGACAGACATGGACAATCTGTGGAAGAAAACAGCCCGCGACACCACGGCAGAACACGATCCAGCCGTTGACTGCTTTGCGTTCAAATTCGTCAAACCGGATGGTATGTCCGCAATCCAGCGTGTTTTATTGAACTCTCGAACATCCATTTCCTTAGAACGAGCGACCGGATCCATACAATCACTTTTTGAAAGCGAACTAGTACATCTCCCTCTCCGCCTAGAATACGCAGCGACATGGCCGCTGGACCTAATCCTGACTCGACTGGACATGGACAAGTAAGCCCGATGCCGATGCCTCCAGGCCTGCACTGACCCCCAGTCACC